>JAQQSK010005820.1:0-14729 GCA_028658325.1 Potorous gilbertii
ACAAATGGGGAGAAAATTTGGAACCCAAAATTTTGTGAAAATGAATGTAAAAAGTTAAATAAATAAATTTGTTTAATAAAAAAATACACTAATCCATTATTCAACAATACATTAACAATGCAAACACTAAGATTTTTCATCTGTTATCCCTTAATCTCATCACTTAACTAGCCCATTTCTGTTTGCAATCATAAATATCCATAAACATCTTTTTAATCACTCCTTGTATATGATAGCAATAGCACTTCTTCAGCCTAAACCCACACTACATTTTTCTATTCGTCCTTAGGACACATGTAGTTTTGATTTGCCTGAAAGCATGGCGTTACTATCTGACTATTCATCTCTCACATAAAACATTTCTAACACTGAAAGAGTATTGACATTAAAAAAAAAAAGCTGAGTTTTTGCTGCAGACAGATCTTGGGCTAATTAAAAGTGTTTTGCAATTTTACAAATGCAATCCAACTTACTCTCTTCCTCCTATTTAATTCTCAAACTGGCGTATTATCTACATTGTTCCTAAGATGTATGTATTTCTGTGTGTGTGTGTGTAAAAACTAACACAATAAATTGCATGCCATAATCTAGGTAATATTCATTTTCTAACCATTTAAATGACTAATACCATTTTCTTTTATGTGACGCCAATATTGATCTCATTGATGAGGCACTGCAGTGTCCCCTGGTTCACTGACATCAACACAATGTCATATGAAAATAGGTGTTATCTGGAAACCTTCCAACCCAAATCTCCTGTAGAATCACAGAATGAGAAATTTAAAACTAAAAGTGATTTGCAGGCCATCTCCTCTAACCCCTTCACTTCACAAATCAAGAAACTGAGGCCAGAGGAGATTAAGTAACCAAATCATATAGGTAGTGAGTAAGTAACAGAATGAAGATTTTTTTGAGAACAGATCCTCTAATGCCAAGTCCAACATTCTTTTCACTGTATCACAGACATAGTTCCTACAAATTTTCATATAGCATGATCTCCAGGACTCTTAACTATCGTACCTGTAGCCTTTCAAAACTAACACAATGCTCCCAATATAGTCTGGCTAGCCTAGACAATAAGGAGGCTGTGAACAATCTGATTAATTAGAGAGAATAGTTTTCATTCAAACTTTGCAAAAGATATTCTTCATGACTCTGCTGAATAGCTTGAGAGCTTGTCTCCATGTTATATGATCACCCAGTGCTGATACTGTTGAACCAAGTTATCTCTGCTATTATACCTCTCAAGGAATTCTGTTCAATTTTAATATATTCACGGGAGACACCTTGTTAGAAGAGAGCCCCCAAGGCTTCACTTTGATTCCGGTGATTTTAATTATCCAAATTTAATCAGTTTAAGCACTCTTCTTCCCATCTCTCAGGCTAAAAACTTGGAGTTTTCTTTGACTTTTCCCTGTCCTTCATGCTGCATAGCCAGTCAGTAACCAAGTCCTATAATTTCTTTCCCTTAAATATCTCTCCAATTCACCCTTTCTTCTCCATTCTCACTGCTATCTCCTTATTAGAGATTCTTCCCCCAGATATCTGAATTACCGCAACTTTCTAGCTTGTTTCTTAGATTTGTCTCTTACCCCTCTCATCCATTCTAAATACTGCCACAAAGTTAATCATCCTAAAACACTTATTTCATCATCACTCCTTTGCACAAGAGCCTACAATCGTTCCCTACTGCCTACTCTATTTAGTGCAAATTTTACTTATGTTCGCTTTAAAGTATACAAAGACCTATCCTCTTGCTTAATGAGTTAAATCATGCAAGTATTATTGTACCCTTTTTTGTTGTTTTATTAATGTTTCTTGTTGCCACATTAATTCTCCTTAATCTTCCCATTGAACCTGTAGGGTTCTAGCTTACTACAAAGGGTTTGGACTTCTCTGTTTTCTATTGCCAATCTCTCAGCCCTCTACTGGCTATGTTCTCCCTACTGTTAGGTTCCAGGAATAAAGTTACAGTTCTTGACATCAATTAACATTTACAAAGGAATATTTGCTTTAAAGACATAAGTACAAACATTCCTCCCCAACTTCTGGGAATATACTCTCCCCTATGCCACCTCTGTCTAATTAATTCCACTCAGTTCCTATGTAGCACTGTTAGTGTCAAACAGGTTCATGTCCATATGCATCATCACTGCTAGAAAAGTTCCTATTTCAGCTACTTCTGGACTGTGTCCTCAGTGGTCTCTTGCAAAGACCACAATTTGCTCCTTCAGGCATATATGCTATGCTTGCTATAAACCCTGCCTCCGGAATAGTAGGTTGTTGGGGAGTACCCTCTTGACCTTTAGAAATTCACTACATTGGAGGTTCTACCTCCTTGATCCAAAACAGAAATAAACAAATGTGTAGACCAAGGACAAAGGCCTATTTCTTGGGACTATGTGGTTTCAGAGTAAAGAAAGACCCACAGTCTCTAACCTTTCTATGTTGTCCCTCATTGTGTAGCCATGATACTGAGGCAAAGCCAAACTGAAAATAGCCAGAAAAGCCAGCAAAAACTGCCTTTTAAAAGACCTCCTCAACTAATCAAAGACCCTTCCATTTAGCACATGTTAACCAACCAAGACAAATTACAGAATATCTACACAGCTCTCCAAGACATTTCCATTACACATTTTCATGACTCCTGGAGACGGGATCTTAGCCTTGTCCATGTGAAGAGACTTTATTCTTGTAACAAAAAAACTATTAACCAAAATCAATATAGCAACCATATTTTTACAGCATATATGCAATTTTGCTTCCACCAAAATATTGAACTCACTTCTTCTACTAAGAGATGTTAAAGTTTTCATTTTTCAAGAGAGGTAATTGAGATACGGAGCAACCATGGGATCGTAGATTTGGAGTTAAAGGGTTCTTAGACACTACTTAATCCAATCCCATCATACAGATAGGGAATCTCAGGCTCCAGCTGATTAAATGACTTGTCCAAGTCCTACAGTTAATGAATCACAGATGTAGGTTGTAAATCAAGGTCCTCTGTCTCTAAATCTGACATTAGGATCCCATCATCACACAGGTGGTAAGAATCAAATTAAAAACCAGCATGTCTGGACTCTGACTCAGATCTGGTGTTCTTTCAACTGTATCTTGCTGCCTTTCTTACAAAAGGCATAAGGAATGGTTTGTTTACCTGCCCATCCCAGTCCATTTCACTCAGTAAGGACAGGGAAGGAAGCTCCATTGCAAGGTAGCTTTTTGTGAGCCACTTGCTGGGCTTGGAAACATTTAGAGACAGATTTTACTCACCCCTGCCAAGAACTCATGCATTATAACTCCAGGAGAAATCCTCAGGCCAGAGCAGCAGCCATAACTAAGAGGTTCTTTGTCCAGCTCTTGCTCCTCCAGGCTGTGGATTGCTGCTCTTTCCCCCCAGAGTAAAACAGGAGATCAATGGGCATGTCATTGGGTCCAGACAAATAACTTGATTGCTTAGAAAACAAATTGCTTTGACTATTGTTCCTTCCTTCTCCTACCTTGTATCCTTGTCACCCCTCCTGTTCCTTGCACCTGAGGGTACTTTTCTCTTTCTGTCATTAAGTTATGTTGTTTTTTTCTGGTTTCTGAATATTTGTAGAAGATAATCAGTTTCTGTTATCTCCATGTTAATAGAAACACTAGAACCAAATTCAGCTGCAAAGCAATCTATCAATAAGTCACTGTCGCCTTGCCTAATATCTATAGGGTAACCTCTTGATATATGAAAATCTTTTATTCCCTTGGATAAGGACCAACCTGGTCCTTTTGAGAGAGATCACAGTGGATCAAACACCATCCTCATTCTCATCTTCATCTTCATCCAAAGCATATATTCATTCAAAGTATGATCATAAGAGGATAGATGAAGTAAGTGGAATAGCCTGAAGCAACATAAGAAGTAATGAATGAAATTAATGAGACATCAAATTATGGATGATTTAGTGAAATAAGGACTGGATTTGAAAGTCATGAGAACTCTGTTCTGATCTCAACTGTGCTACTAACTACCTCATTTAACTTGCCTAGGACTGTTTTCTCTTTTGTAAAATTAGGAACTCAGACTAGATGCCATCCAATTCCTCATCCTGCATTCCTATGAGCTGTAAAACTGATATAATAATATCTATCTTGTAGAGACATTGCACAGAAAAAATTTAGATTGAAAATACGAGAAGTTTAGCTAAAAGCCACATATTACATGTAATGCATTATTGTGATAAATATATGATTAAATCTCAAAGTGAATGCTACAGATTTTAAGTATTATAGGAGTCCATCCAATATGCCTTAGCAGGAGAGTAGACAAAAATGTGTAAGGCACTTAGAAACTCCTCTTCTTTTCCAAGATGAGATACTAACCAGGGATGCAGAGTTATGGGAAAAAGTGGGTGATAAAGTGAGAGCAAATCTGCAACCTATGCCCATGATATGGCCAAGGTAAGATGCTCTTTGTGTAGCTAATTGACTGGAATCACTAACCGTCCTCATTGTTTAAACTAGCCTATATTCCTTCAGAATGTTTATTTTGGCCTGCATCCTCCTTGCCTATACCATCACAGACCATTAGGGAGGGAACAATCTTTACAATGTGCAACATGTAGGCCATATTAATCTATAGATAATTGAGGGTGGGAGAGGGAGGAATAATGGTGATTTTTTAAAGACATGAATTCAATACAGGGAGCAATTATTATTTATTTCATAGAATCTATAAGTAAAAAAGGACCTCAAAGTCCAGTTAGTAGATACCAACACAAGAATCTCTTTTCCAATGTTTCTGACAGGCAGTCATCCTATCTCTGATGGAATAGTGACAGAGGTGAGAAGCTAACTACTTTGCAAGGTAGCTGTTTCCATTACTGGACAGTTCATAATTAGCCCTAGTTCTGCCTTCTGAAACAGAATATATTTATACCTTCTTCTGTATGATAGACCTTCAAAAATGGAAAATGGTAATTATATGTGTCATATCCTACTCTCCTCCAAATTCAACAATTCAGATAATCTTTCCTCTTTATCACTCTTTATCAGAGTCCCCTTTCTGTGCACACACTTTGGTATCTAAGGATTCACAGTATACATAAGCAAAGGAGTAAGTTCATTTCGTTTGAGGGTCATCGCTAGCAAAACTCCTTAAAAAAAAACTCTTGGCAAGCTTATACACTCTGGAAACAGGCTGCAATTTTACCTAGTCTGTAATTTATACCGTGAACAAAATGGCTGCCCCCTGGATCCTGTACTTGGCTATCCAGGATGAGAAAGATATTGCCTCAGAAATCATCCACACTGTCCTGATGCCGACTTTAATTCTCCATTGGGTGCTTTTTAGATTGTATTTTACTACCTGTGTCAGAGACCAATACTGGTCAAGACTTATTACTCACCAATGAGCTGTAAAGAGAGTGCTGAAAAGGGCATTGGAGGCTACTGCAAATATACATCACAGGATGTGAGCCTCAGATGCCCACAGCCTGGGCGTTTATTAGCATTAGACTTTCATTACTGCCCTTTCAGCTTTACTTCCAGGCCTCCCATTTCAGCTCAGGCTTTGGAACATCAAGGTGCATGGAGGTTCAAGGAGCCTGGGAATGCTGCTTATCTCATGTGTAAAGACCAGAAGGAGGGTTTAGTGAACTCAATGTAAAGTCAGTTTATTAGTGCATTAGAGTATAGCACCAGTAAGAGACACTGTGATTATATAGGGAGACTCCTACAAGCAAAAAATATCTAGTATCTAGTAGGGTTAAGAGAATGCTATGCATTTGGAAGGTGAAACTGGAATGGGAAAGGGATGCATCATAAGGACAACTCTCTTTTCTAGTCACTAAACTGTTGATACTCATTGTTCCACCAATACCATTTAGGCACTAATCACAAAGAAGCCAAAGATCCATATGCACAGAAGTATTTATAACACTTTATGTTGTAGCAAACAACTGGAACAAAGTTGATATCCATCAGTTGGGGAATGACTGAACAGCTTGTAGCTATGAGTGCAAGAGTATATTATCATGCTTTAAGAAATGCTGAATATGATGAGTTTGGGGAAGCCTGGGTGATTTGGATAAGCTGATGCAGATTGAAAGGACCAAAACCAGGAGAATAATTTATTTAATGACTGCAGTCTTTTAAGAGGAAACAATTTTAAAAGAAAGAGTACAGAACTCTAATGAGTACAAGGATCAATAGCAACGTCAGAAAACTGGTGATGCTCTTGGAAGAGCAGCGGACAACCATAGTTATTCTAGCCCATGTGAAGACTTATTTTACTTGACTTTGTGACAAGAGAAAGCTGCTGTTTGAGAGTTAGATGGAGATTGTGGAGTGAGTTAATGGGTAGTGATAAAGATTCAAAATTAAAAGAAAGGCAAGAATACTAATAGAAAGTAAAAGTGTACAGAAAAGAACCAAATAAGTTCAGAAGGGGACATAAGCAAATGCGGCAATGTTTTGCTACTTCATTAAATTTCATATGTGCTTAAAACATAAGTAACTATAGTTCATGATTTTATATGTCATTTTAAAAAAATATTAAATTTTAACTGTTGACCATTACATTCATAGTAAAAAAAATTTAAATTACTTTTCTGTTTGGAGAGGTGGAGGACTATCTTTATCAAAAATACTATTTGTTATACGAAATGGCTTTCTGTGAGAGAGGAAGAACACTGGAAAAGCCAAGGTGGTCCATGACATGAAACAAGGCTAATCTACTCGTACATTTGACAAAAGGTGACCATGAGGCCCAGAGAGACTGAACAACTTGCTCAAGGACACACAGGCAGTTCCTAATCATGGAAATAAACAGACATTCAAGCAAGTAATTAGCAAGGGGAATTTGCTACTGTCTTCCTATTTAATCCATGATTCCTTCAAGTGATCTACCTAAAGAGCAAGTCTAGCAATGTCATTGTACTCTATAAATTCCAGTGGCTCTCCATTACTTCCAGGATCAAATATAGAATTCTCAGTTTGTCTTTGGAAGCCCTTCACAACCTAGTTTATTTCCATCTTTCCAGTCATTCCCTTCCAGGTATTCAATAATCCAACAATACTGGACCATGCTATACCATGAATACCCACTAAGTTCTCAGTTCTGTGCCTTAACTATCACACTTTCTTGGAATGTTCTGTCTCCTCACCTCCACATCTTGGCCTCTCTTAGAATCAGCTCAACTACTCCCTTTTGCAGGGGAGCTTTCCTGGTTCTCTTCTCTCCCTGACTCTCACACTAGTACTTTCCCTCTGAGAATTTTTTCCCCATTTACACTGCATATATCTTATGTGAACATAATTGTTTGTGTGTTGTCTTGGCTATGAGAATAAGAGGTCCTGTAGAGCATGGACTCTGTTTTTGTCTTTCTTTGTGTTTCCAGTGCTTAGCATAGTGCCTGGCACAAAAAGGCTCCTAATAAATACATCTTGACTTGATGACAGGAATTCGTGAGCCTGGGAGAGAAAGGCATTTAGGACATGGGAAAAACTCAATAGCAGAGTAAGATGGGCAAATGAAAAATACAGTAGAAAATGAGCTGTAATGGTAGAAAGGGCTGACCTGGGGATCACACCATGGAAGTGACAAGGTTGGTCCAAGCTAGCCTGAGTTTTCCCTGGATTTTGAAGGAAGGGGTGATTAGAACTAATGATGCTAATCCATTTTCCCTTCTCAAGTGTTTTACCTGAAGGCGTTTCTACATGTGGTCCTGTTTAAATCATAATTATAAAAGAAGTAAGGGCTTGCCACTCAGCCTAAACTACTATTGAGAACCGACAGAGACAATGTTAAGGAAATCCCTCTGGTATCAAGTGACAAATTAATGACACAGACCCAGGGGAGATGTCCAGGATGGAGTGAGTCTCCATTCACAGAAGCAGCATAGTGAAACATAATCTAAAGGCAATAAAAATAGAGGTAATGAAAGTATTAATGATTCCTAATCACCTAAACACCAAAAATGATGTCAATATCAGTGTAATCACCCAACTTCTATGGATGAAGGTTTGGGAATAAAAATATTACTGAATTCTTTATTAAGAGATTCATGTGAAATATGAGATCTAAGGACAGCAAGTAGGGGTAGATAGATAGTTTGACCCTAATTTACCAGATAATTGATGAATGCTAACCAAATGGGTAAAAACAAAAGGCTAAAATTCTTAGGCCCATGGGCTGTATATCAGAGGCATAAGATGCATTGCCTTTTGTCTAGTGCAAAAATTAAGTAGCACTTATATTTTCCTAGGTAGAATATAGGCTCTTTGAGGGTAGGGACTATTTCATTTTAGTCTTTGTATCCCAGAATCTAGAACAATGTCTGGAACATGATAGGCACTTAATAATCATGTTGAATTAAATTGTATAGGAAACTATCATATTACCCTCAATGGAGGAATGGAGTATGGGCTTCTATAACTCTAATTTTATATCTTGTCAGGAGCAATCTGGAGGGAATTCTTGGTTAGGCTTGCTAACACAATTAAATGGCTATAAATGGCCTCTGAGGGCCTTCCCAAATCAAGGAGTTATAAATTTACTTCAAGGTCCACAGAGCACTTTCTTCACAACAAATTTATAAGGTTAAAATTATAAGTGTTATAATCCACATTTTACAGATGAAGAAACTGAGTCTCAGAAAGGCAGTGACTTGCTTGTAGTAAGATAGCTAGTATACAACAAAGCTCCAAGTCAGATCACTTGGATTTGAGTTTTAGAGTATTGTGGAATACAAACATAGCATCATATAATAAAATATGTAATACAATAAATACACTATAGTATTCTAGAATACAAAATTTAGGATCAATGGATCTATGTTTACATGTATATTTAAAGCAGCATGATAGGGTGAAATGAACCCAGAGAGAAGTTCAGATTCCCTCACTCCTTAGCTTGGCTAAGTCCATGAACCTGAATATCTTAGTTTTCACAGTTGTGAAATAAGAAAAATGATTTACTGCATACCTTCTAGGGTTGTTGTGGAAATGGAATGAGGTGATATTGATGAGGAGGAGGAGGAGGAGGAGGAGAAGGAGGAGGATAATTACTGGCATTTAAATACCAGTTTACAAAATACTTTACAAATATCTCATTTTATTCTCACAACAACCTTGAGAGGGAGGATCCATTATAATTCCCATTTTACAGATGATGAAACTGAAGGTTTATGATTTACCCAGTGATTCACAGCTAATAATGTCTAAGGAAAGATTTGAACTCAGGTCTTCCTTACTCCAATCCTGACCCTCCATCCACTAAGCCACATGGATAATGTACAAAAATAATTCTGTAACTACAAAAATATATATATGTGACCTATAATAGCATCATCATTATTATCTATGTTGTGATAACAACAATGCACGTGGAAAGCTTGGAAGCTTGAGATTTAGTACCACCTGGGCCACTAGTTAATATAAGTACTCTTGGCTTCTTCTCATTGGTAAAAGTTGGGGTTTTTTAAATACTTGCAGCAGCTTTTTCTCATGGTGACAAAAAGAAAAACCCTGGAAACTAAAAGTTTGTCTATCAACTGCGGTATGGAAGAACAAATTGTGGTATTTGAATGTGATGGAACACCACTGTGCTGTGTGGAAAAGGAATAGAGGATCACAAAGCGATGTGGAAAGACATATATGAACCGATACAGAGTAATGAGCAGAATTAATAAAATAATCAATACCATAGCATCAAATGAACAATTTTGAAGACTTTCATAAAGTAATGAAGAATGAAATAAGAGAAACTAGGAGAACAATTTATACAATGACAATAACAATATGAAAACGAACTATTGAAAGCTACAAGAAATTTAACCAACACAGTGACTATCCAAGATTCCAGAGATCTGATTGAGAAGCATGCTAACTACATAATGGCAGAGAGGTAATGAGTGGAAGGGGTGCAGAATAAGAAATATATTTTTTAATATGGCAAATAAAAGAATTTATTTTGCTTAATCATTGATATTTGTTATTCTCTTTTTTTGATGTTTTTTTCTGAATTTGTTTTTCTCTTATTTTTCTCATGATGGGGCTATTGGTAGGAGAAAAATAGACTTCTTTTCATTAAAAAATTTTAATTGAAAATACAAATATATCAATGACAAGAGGGAGCTGACTTTACATTAATATTATCATTCTCAACATGCTGAGGCTATGCAATTTATAGTAACAAGCAAATTGAGGAATTTGACAAATCAATGACCAGATGAATTAGAGATGTAAATGCCCTTGGCTGCAATGTTTTCAGATTCAGAAAAATCCTATTGAATGAGAATGAGCTAACTGACTATATAAAAACCAGAGTTAGTACAAAAAGGATTTGTGGGTTTGAACTCGAATAAGTACAAGTATTCATAATGTCTACTTTCAGCTTCTATAAACCTAGTAACATACTATTTGGTATTTACTGTGCTGGGATCCTTGTCCCAAAAAAATTAGTCTAGGATTTTACCAAATTTGGGGTCTGTGATATAATACCTTGCTGATCATAGCTTAGTTACAAATAGCACTGAAAATGAACTCAGAGAACATGATTGTCTGATAAAAGACAGGCTTTCCTTCAGTCCCAGAGCAGAAGGGTTTGTTTATGAAATATATTTTTTTGTCAATCTTGTTGCCTGAAGGTAATGAAAGAGTTATTCAACTAAATCCATTCTTTTTCCTTAAACTAAGAAAGAGTTTGTGATTCTGCTGGTCCTGCTGTTATGAAATTGGCAGGGATGATGTTTAGGAGCTACCCCCAAGCTCACTGGCAATCTAATAGCTATAGATCCAATAGAAATATGAAGAATATAGTTAGCTTTCTTTCACAGAGATAGCATGGCTAAAAAGTGTCAGCTAATTGAAATAGAAATAGAAAGGTTCAATATTAGGAAAACTATCAGCATAATTGGTTATATCAATAACAAAACTAACAGAAACCATATAATTATCTCAATGGATGCAGAAAAAATTTTTGAAAAATACAAGTCATTCTCTTGAGAACACTCAAGAGCACAGGAATAAATGGAACCTCCCTTAAAATAATAAGTAGCATCAATCTGAAACCATCACCAAGCATTACAGGTAATGGAGATAAGCTAGATTCATTTCCAATAAGATCAAGGGTGAAACACGGATATCCATTATCACCACTGTTATTCAATATGGTATCAGAAATGTTAACTTTAGCCATAAGAGATGAAAAGGAATCAAAGGAATTAGAATAGGCAAAGAAGAAACTAAGTTATCACTCTTTGCTCTTTAATATGATGATATACTTAGAGAATCCTAGAGAATCAAGTAAAAAACTAACTGAAATAATAAACAATTTTATCAAAGTTACAGGATAAACCCATATAAATAAACTCAAATAATAAACCCATATAAATCATCTGCATTTCTATATATTACTAACAAATCCCAACAGCAAGAGATAGAAAGAGAAAACCCATTTAAAGTTACTATAGATAACATAAATTATTGGGGAGTCTATCTGTCAAAACAAACCCAAGGACTATATAAGCACAACTCAAAACACTTTTTGTACAAATAAAGTTAGTTCTAAATAATTGGGAAAACATTAGTTGCTCATGGATAGGCCAAGTTATTATAATAAAAATGACTATTCTACCTAAATTAATGTAATTATTCAGTGTCTTACCAATCAAACTATCAAAAACTATTTTATAGAACTAGAAAAAAATGTCAAAATTCATCTGGAAAAAAAGGTCTAGAATATCAAGGGAATTAATGAAAAGAAAAGATATGGAAGGTGGCCTAGCCATAACAGATGTTAAATTATATTTTAAAGAAGCAATCAAAACCACTTGTTACTGGCTAATTAGAGAGGTAGATCAGTGGAATAGGTTGGGTACACATGACACAGTAGTCAATGACCACAGCAGTCTACTGTTTGATAAACCCAGGGATTCCAGTTTCTGGGATGAGAAGCCACTCTTTGACAAAAACTGCTGGGAAAACTGGAAAATAGTGTGGCAGAAACTGGGCACAGACCAATGCCTAACACTGTGTACCAGAATATAGTTCAAATAGGTACTAGATATGAAAGCTAATACTATAAACAAATTAGGGGAGCAAGAAATAGTTTGTCAGATTTGTGGAGAACAAAAGAATTTAGGGCCAAACAAGAGATAGAGAACATTATGAAATGCAAAATGGATAATTGTGATTACATTAAATTGAACAGTTTTGCACAAACAAAGCCAATGCAATCAAGATGAGGAGGGAAGCAGGAGGAAAGAATTTATGCAACAATTGTCTGTGATAAAGTCCTCATTTCTAAAATATATAGAGAATTGAATCAAATTTTTAAGAATACAATTCATTCCCCAATTGATAAATGGTCAAAGGATATGAACAGGCAGTTTTCAGAGGAAGAAATTAAAGTTAGCTAGAATCATATGAAAAAATTCTCTCAATCACTATTGATTAGAGAGATGCAAATCAAAACAACTCAGGTACCACATCACACCTATCAGATCTGCTAATGTGACAAAACAAGCAAATGATAAATTTGGGAAAAGATGTGGGACAATTGGAATACAAATTCATTGTTGGTGGAGCTGTGAGCAGATGCAACCATTCTGGAGAGCAATTTGGATCTATGCTTAAAGGGCTACAAAAATGTGCATACCCTTTGACACAGCAATATCATTTGTAGGGTTGTATCCCAAAGAGATCATAAAAATGGGAGAAGGACCAACATGTACAAAAATATTTATGGCAGCTCCTTTTGTGGAGGCCAAAATAGGAAATTGAGGGGATGCCCATCAATTAGAGAATGACTAAACAAATTGTGGTATATGAATGTAATGAAATACTATTGTGCTATAAGAAATGATGAACAAATGGATGTCAGAAATGCCTGAATAGACTTATATGAACTGATACTGAGTGAAGTGAGCAGAACCAGGAGATCGTTATACACAGTAACAGCCACAGCACAGTGTCCAAGGACTGTTTTTGATAGACTTAGTGCTTCACAGCAACGCAAGGACCTAAAATATTTCCAAAAACTCATGATGAAAAATGCCACCCACATCCAGAGAAAGAACTATGGAGTCAGAATGCAGAATGAAGTTGATTACTTTCTCTTTTGCTGTTTGGTTTTGTTTAGTTTTACTCATCCTTTCTCCCATTCAATTCTCCTATGCAACATGAGTAATGCCAAAATGTGTTTAGTAAAAATGTATATGTAAAGCCCATATAAGATTGCATGATGTCCTGGGGAGGAGAATGGGGGGTAAAAAATTTAAAACTTATGGAAGTGATTGAAAATTGAAAACAAATAAATAAATTTGGAGGAAAATAAAAAATAGAAAGAGAAGGGAGGGTAAAGACGAATAGGAGGGCAACAGGAGAGAGGGAAGAGGAAGAGAAGGAGGAAAGGTGAGAGGAAGAAAGAGAGGGAGAGACAAAAGAAAGAGAAGAGAGGAAGGAAAGGAGACAAAAGAATTAGGAAGGAGGAGAAAGAGGAAGAAAATAAGGAGAGGGGAGAGGAAAAGAGGAGGGGAGACTGTTGAATACAGGAAACATTACTAATCAACAGTGAAGTGACAACAGGACACAGGAAAAAATAGGGGTACAATTGGTGAAAGTTTGCCTCAGTCTTGTTTCGTTTGGTTGGTTTTGCTTGTTTTGTGTTTTTTTAACATAATGCTTTGCAATGATATAGATGCAGAAAGGCTCAAGTGATACTCATGGTGAAGTGAAAACAGTCTGACCATAGCAGAGGGCTTGTATGGGAGCGTCACAGATGATATACATTTCGAAAGTAAAGTAAGAGTCAGAGTAAAACCCTTAAATATCCAGTTAAGGAATCTTGTCTTTATTCCATGGTGATGAGGATCTATTCAAGGTTTTGAGTATGGGATAATAGTCTTAGAGTTGAAAGGGACCATAGAGGTCATTGAATCTAGCACCAAAATTTTACTGAAGAAACTGAGCCACAGAGAGGTTTGTCATGCATTCAGTCATGTCTGACTCTCCCTTGGACCACACTGTCCATGGAGTCCTTTTGGCAAAGACACTGGACTAGTTTGCCATTTCCCTCTCTAGCTGATTAAGGCAAACACAAGGTAAGTGACTTGCCCAGGATCACACAATTAATAAGTGTCTGAGAGCAGATTTGAACCAGCTCTTCCTGACTCCAGACCCAGCACTCTATTCACTGAGTCACCTAGCTGCCTCTGCCTAACAGAGAGGTTAACTCTCCACAACCTATTTCCAACCTATCTTTCCAGTCTCATTGGACATTACTCCCTCCATACTCTGCAATCCAACTAATTGGCTATCCCCGTGTTCCTCATACTCCATCTTCCATCTCTTTCTTTTTTTTTTTTTGCACTGGTCCTCCACTATGCCTAGAATAGACTTCTATCTTGCCTCCACCTCAGAGAATCCCACTTTTCCTTTAAGATGCAATTCAGGCACCATCTTCTGCATAAAATTTTTCCTGATTCCCCAACCCTCCAATCTCTCAAACTGCCTTGCATATAAAGAGCGTTCTAAAAACCTTAGTGCGGTATAAAGTTATTAAATCTTAAAACTGTACTGACTATATTTATATTTATTAGCTTTATATTAATTCTATTTATATGTTTATATGTACTTGTTCTTTATGAGTAGGAATTATTACATTCTTTGTTCTTATTATCCATTCACTTACATTTCAATCACAATTTCAGGCACAATGCCTGGCACACAGTGGGAGCTTAATAAAT
>JAQQSK010005821.1:0-14729 GCA_028658325.1 Potorous gilbertii
TGTCTGGGGTACCTTTGCGGTCGGTTTTTCAGGGCTCTCTGCAATGGAAATCTCCTTCACTGTGTTGCTGCACGGCTTCCACTGTTCCAGAATTTGTCAGGAGTTCTTTTTACAGGAAATCTATGGGCTGTCGGTTCGGAGCTAGCAAATGTGAGTCTTTCTATTCCGCCATCTTGGCTCCGCCCCCAAATGAGACAATATTTATGAAGCTCTTTGTAAACCTTAAAGAGTAATATAAATGTTAGTTATTATTACTATTTGTAAGATTCCCATGGGACTTATACAAATATAATTATAAAATAATTTTTGCAGAAACTGACAAGGTCCAAATAAATTTAGATACTCACTCTCCACGCCTAAGCTACATCAACTTAGTAAAAATTATATTAGTACTTAAATTAATCTAAATTTACATTATATCAGTCATATTGCTAAGAGGATACTTTATAAAATAAAACAGAACAATTTTTAAAATTCATATAAAGGAACAAAAAGTCAACATTATCTAGGTAAATAACAGTAGTATACAATTTTTACTATATTAAATTATATTAAAAACTAATAATTATCAAAACAAAAACAAATTGAAAAGATTAAATAAGCAAGATTTAAAAGGAAATGCTTATAGGGGCATAGCCACTGATAGCTTCAAGTAAACAAAATACTAAGGAAAAAAACCTGTTTATTCAACAGGGAGAACTGGATAACAGTTTATCAAAATATAAGTTTAATTCACCATCTTAAATAATACACCAAAATAAATTTCAAGTGGAAAAATTAACAAAATATAAAAGGTCACCCTATTTAAAAATTTAAAAAATACAGAGTTACATCTCTCAAAATTATAAATAAGGCACATTCTGTAATGAACTACATATACAATATTATGAAAATAGTAGAGCACATATCTAAAAATTAAAAATTTTCACACAAAGCAAATTCAAGCATTAACATAAGGAGGAAAGATATGGACTGGGGACAATATTTTCCAAAAAAAATTCCTCTGACAAAAGTTTTACATCCAAAATCTATGGGGAATTGATAACAAATTAATAGATACAATTGAGTTAGGCAGCAATATCCAAATAGTTGGAAGATAGGAAAAAATTTAGGAAAAGAGAAAACACAAACTATGAACTCAATAGGAAGAAGCTTAAAAAAAAACCTCAAAGGCACCTAATCATCAAAAAATGGAAAAGGGCTCGATCAGTGATTTCACTGGAGTTTCGAAGTGAGGAAATTTTCTCCACCAGTGCAGATTGATACCTTTTCTTCAACCTATCATCTTAGAGAGAGTTGCCTAGAGAATTTACAGTTTAAGTCATTTGCCCAGGGTCAGACTGGTAGTATATGTCAGAGCTAAGACTTAAACCAAAGTTTTCCTTATTTCCAAGCTGGCTCACAATCCACATTACCCATACAATTATCAAGGAAACAAAAATAAAAACTACTCTGAGATATCACAAATTTGACAAAACATGAAACAATTTAGGGTTCATGAGATTTAGGAAGTCAACCACACAAACTTTTTGTAGAGGAGCTGTCCAAGTACTGAAAAATAATTATAAAATCATAGAACTGCATAAATTGCTCATACTTTTTGATCTAATGCTCTCACTATTAGGCATATACCCCCAAAAGAGTCTATAGAAAAAAAAGAAACAGAAAAGGTTTATTTTTAGGAATACATTCATAGAAACTCTGTTCTGAAATAGTAAAACATTGGGAACAAACTAAATCCTAAATAGGAGAATGGCTGCACAAATTGTAGCATGTCGATGTGACAGAATATTACTGTACCATGAAGCATGATGAATAAGAATTCAAATATGTGAAGTCCCCTCTGAAGGGATACAAAGTGAGCAACACAAATCAAATGAATAATTTACAAAATTACTAGAACAATATAAATGAAGAAAATGTGAAATGGTAATGAAACTCAGATCAAGAATATTACACATTTATACTAACTTGTAAAGCAAACATCTGCCCTTTCTTTTGATAAATGAAAAATTATTAAAATGCAAGTCTGTAAATATTATCAATCACTATTTACTTAACTGTTTTCAAGGACTGTACATTTGGGGAAATTCATTTGGAATTATGCCAGGAGTTTTGTAATACAGCAAAAGAAAATTTATCAATTTTTTTAAAGATAACAAATATCCAAAATTAATGTTTTAAGTGAGTGAATTTATCAGATAGTTTCCAACATGATGGCCAAGAAGACTCCTTCCAAAAATAAAAACAAAGCAAAAATTATCTTCCATTGACAGTCTAAAATTCCACCATTAAAGATTCATTCTGTTAGGTCTTTAAATTTTTTAGGTCCTCCAGAGTTCTTTATTTAAATTCCATTTTCTTTTCAAGAGGTTATACTTTAAAATGATATCAGCTTACAGTACACTTTTCGTGGGGATCAGCTTCCAAATAACATGTATAGACCCAGTGACTAAAAACTTTTTTGAAAAACTAATGACAGACATCCAGAGAAGGTATTTTCTGAAATCCCAGAGCTGAAATAGAGAATAAGAGAGCACCAAAGACGAATCCAGTCCCTTCAATCACAACGTCACCTTTAGGCAACCTTCACTGAAGTACCAGGAGAGGTTTTAGCAAGCAAACTGCAGGCTGTAGATACTGGTCTCCAGAGAAACAACTGGACATTTGCACAGAGAACTGAGAGTGCCTTCCCTTTTTACGACTTCATGTGACCCATAGTGGGGAATCACAGTGGCCTGACCTTATAGTAATTCTACCTGGTATCCTTAGGATTTTCTCACCTTTTTCTATGGACTCTGGCTATTTTTCCTGACTGGGGAAATGCACCCTGATGAGTCAAAAGTAACCTCATAAAACCAAAGAATCATTAAATTTCAGAGTTGGAAGGAACCTCAGAGGTTTAGTCTAAATCTTAACTTACGTGGAAATTCTCTCCATTCTAAATTAATTCTACTTCCTTCTTTAAAAAAAGATTAACACCTTGTATATGTCACCTTTGTATACTTTGTACTTTATAGATGTATAGGCACTTTGTACTTTTATCATAATTTTTCTCTATATTATAGTTATATATGTACATGTCGTCTCATCTGATAAATTGTAAGCTCACTGGGACTAGGGGCCACATCTGAATGTCATTTATATCACTAGTACATATAAATGTACACGAGACATTCAATCAGTATTTCTCAAAGGAATTATTTGATGAACGAATCAATAATCCCTTGCTTCTCTTAGGACTTGTATTCATTCCTGGGACCACTATGCTGACAGCAAAAGACGTTCTCTACCGGTTGCAGAGCTCAAAAGCCAAATGCGTCGTAACCAGCGAAGCTTTGGCTCCCACAGTGAATGCAGTGGCATCTGACTGTCCTGCTCTGAAAGTCAAACTCCTAGTGTCAGAAAACAGACTTGATGGATGGATGGACTTCAGAACACTACTACGGTGAGTTTCTAGATCTCATTCACTCTGTAATACCCTTTGAAAAATTGTCTTTCTCCAAGGTAGGAGCCCTCTCTATGCCAACAGCTTTCCTTAGGCTTAATTTTAAGTTCTTCTTATAGACTATAATGGGTCTTGCTTTTAGAGTAGAAGGAGTTGGCAATCACCTTTGTGTGACTGAAGGATCTCTGGGAAGGGCCTAACCACCCTGCTATGGTCCTGAAATTCTACCATTAATGACTGATTCCTCTGTTTGGAAATACAAAAATACTTTTGGAGAAAGTAGCCAATTAAAGGAATGAATTAGTCCAATTCTTTCCAACATTAAATTTCCCTGGGAATAGCTCCATCCAGAATGTGACACACAACTAATCAAGAGAAGAGAAGCAGGTCTCAGGCCTGGAAGGGAGCTCAGAGTAATAGAAGTGTGTTAATTGCCTTAGAGGTGAAAGGGGAATGGTCCATAAGGGGAGGATGTCACTGAAAAGTGAGATAAAGAGGATTGAAGAATAATTTTCTGCAGCTCCATCATGCCAAGGGGCATCCTGGGCTGTAAGTTTTGGTAGGGAGGGGTTATTTCTCCTTCCTTCCTTACTGTATGGAATTTACAACTTTGGCTTGTCTATATGACTGCTTTGGGCATTCATTTTCATGGGGCTTCTTGCCTTGCAACTCTTGGTATTTCCAATTTGGGATGGAAACAACAAAATCAGTTAACAGATTGTTGATTCCACTTTGGCAACGAGAGAACTGGAGGCAGGTCCCTGCCAAGCAAGCCTTAGAATACCTGCTGAGCTGATACTTGTCCACAAGCCAATCTGCTCCAGTCTCTAAATGAATGTTTATTTGGTTTAAGGGAAGCATCCTTATTACTCAGGCCTAGAAACCAGAGGACCTTCAGAGCTGACAACTTGGGGTTACCCAATGTGCCTAGTATTTTCCAGGGAGCTTCATTTCAAAAGACAAATGTGTATCAGACAGATTGATTTCTGAAGTTCTTCCTGCATGCTGAGCATATAATGGATTTGTCTTTCAGAGAAGCCTCCACCATACACAGCTGTGTAGAGACTGCAAGCGCAGAAGCAAAAGTCATCTATTTCACCAGTGGAACCACTGGTGCTCCCAAAATGGCCGAGCACTCCCATGGGAGCCTGGGCTTCAAATGCAAGATAGATGCTACGTAAGGAGATTTCTTTACCTGAAAAGAGAACTTCAGGGGGTTTTGAGATGTCATTGGGCTCATTCCCCTATACTTTGAGCAGGACTTAATTAAAATTCCTCCTAGGAAGATTATTAGCTTTATTTTATATGTCTGGCATGGAGCAAGCACTTAGTAAACCTTTATTTATCGTTTGCTTAATTCTCTTTGGAGGAGACATACTTGCTATCTCCCAGACATAACAATAATGGTGACATTTATATACACTATGTGCTTAGCTCTGTGCTAAGTGCTTTACAATTATTATGTCATTTAATTCTCACAACAATCCTAGGAGGTGGGTGCTATTATTAAGCCTCATTTTACATCAAGGACACTGAAGTTTAGTGACTTGACCAGGATCACACAGCTAGGAAGTATCTGAAGCTAGATTTGAACTCATGTCTTCCTGCCTCCTGGTATGTCACCATAGCCAGAGTACCGCATAGCTAGCTGATTAGGAAGTTCTTCCGTTAGTTGATCTAAATCTTTCCACGCCTTTTGTTTTGTCCTTTGTAAGGAGGGAAGAGAAATTCCCTGCCACTTTACATCACATCTTGCCCTCTCTCTCCAATAGTTGCTTAAGCAAGGCTACATAGGAGAGACAGAGACAGATAGACAGACAGACAGACAGAGACAGAAGAGACAACAGTGACAGAGAGACAGAAAGATGTCAGCACTATCCTACTATCACTATGAGGATTCAGTCAGAAGCAGTCCATGTTCTTACCTCAAAAATTGCAAGAGAATTCAAAAATAGATTGAAGATTGAACACAGTAGCATTCAAGTAGTGGCACCGAGGTGGTGTGGGGAATAGAGTGCCACATGGAGAAGACTCATGTTCTTGAGTTCAAATCTAGCCTCAGACACTTTGGGCAAGTCCTTTAGCCTTGTTTGCCTCTTTTTTCCTCATCTGTAAAATAAGCTGGGGAAGGAAATGACAAACCACTTCAGTATCTTTGCCAAGAAACCCCTAAACCAAGTCAGACCTGACTAAAAAATGACTCAATTTTAAAAAATTAATTAGCTTGAGAGAGTGGGCTAGGCTTTGAATTTTGGTTCTTTGATGTACTATCTACATGACCGGGGATAAGTAAGTTTACCTCTGCACCTCAGTTTTCTTATCTGGACTTGTGACTTGCAAATCTTTCAACTCTAGATCTTCAATATTATGAGGTAAGATTCTGTGACCTCTGTGTTCCCTTTTACCTCTAAAATGATGATCCTTCCCTCCCCTGTGAGACAAAGAGAAGTGTGCAATCCTGGGTGAACTTTGAAGGTCCCTTCCATCTCATATATTCTCCAGATTTGTGTGCCTTCAGCCCAGGATGGGAAAAAAAATTCCATTTCACCCACTTGATTTAGGGACATTCTTAGAAGAGCTTCTTGAACTAAAAATACCTTGTATTTATATGGTGCTTTTAATGTTTCAAAATGATTTGTCTCATTTGAGTTTCCTGATAATCCCATGAGGTTGATAGGATAGAGATTATTCTCAATCTCCCTGTGAAGAAACTAAGGCTCACGTAGGAGAGCTAGTTCAAGGTCATCCTGCTAATCAATGACACAGCCAGGCTAGGGAAAATATGCAAAGATATCTCTTCACAGTGATTCGGGTCCCTTCTCACTTACCTACATTCTACTGACCACATGAACAGCCTGCTGATGGTAAAGCACCTAACCCAACTGGGAGGTTATGTTTTAGATCACCCTTCCCTAAGAGGTCTAGACATCTCCCAGCATTTGGCCACTAATTGTACTCTGGGTACCTTGCATCCACTGTCACAAAGTGTCTATAAAGGCAGGAGGGGAAAGAAGGTGCCCCCAGTCTATCAGACAGGACAATAAAGGCATGGGTAGTACGTGACCCATTTGTGGTTAAAGCAGATAAGGTTCTAGCAACCATGTGTGCCTCCATCACTACCCACCACCCACACTCAAGTTGTGAGATGCTTCCCCATATACACATATACATTCAATTACATGCTGGCGGCTCATACAGAAGCGTGTAAATGTTTTCTGCTTTCTGCAGGGACAAAAGTTGGATTAAATTGCAAACTTCAGAAACAATGTGGAGTATAACAGACACAGGTTGGATTCTCAACCTATTGGGGACATTTCTGGAACCCTGGATATCCGGAGCATGCTCATTTATCCACCATTTGCCAAGCATGGACCCGTTGATTATCACCAAGGTAAGAATGAATCTAATGCATGGGGGTTGGTGAAGATGAATCCAAAGTCCTCTGATGCCCATGGGGAACCAATATACAGGATCATCGAGTTCTGATCCAGAAACACCCCATTGATATCTCGTCTTGGATTTATGACATGGAAAAATCACCTCTGTGGGTCTGTTTGCAAAGATGCATCTGTATCCTTAACCTTGTTTTCATCTGGGAACAGAGGACTAGCCCTAGAGGGCTGGCCCTTCTAGCCTCAGATTCTGCTGAAGCCATAAGTGACACATTGTGGCGTGACTTGTTGCTCTCCTTGGCATTCATGTTAAAGATCTGGCATATCCCAGATGCTTTTCCTTGCTGTCTATTACTCTGTCATGTGAGAATCTATCCAACTCTCCTTTTTTAATCCTTTAGTTCCTTCCTACCTTTACCACCTTTTGCAAACTTGCTGTGGTTTGTGTAGCACTTGTCCTATTTTAAAACTCTTTCTTCTATATTACTTCATTTGCTCTCCATAATAACCCCTGATGGATAGGCAAGCTGACATTTATATACAGTCTTTAGTGGTTTGTATGTAACATGCTTTGCAAATATTAAAATGCTACATGGGATGATAGATCTAAAAGGAACCTCAGGGGACACCTAGTCCAACCCCTTCATTATATGAGTGAGGGAATGGAGGCTGAATGCTGTGCCTGAGGTCATGCAGAGAATAAAAATTGAGGTGTGAACCCAGATCCACTAAGCCATTGCACTTTTCACTATACTGTCTTGTAGCTGCTGCTGCTACTAGCATTTACTGTTGTAGTTGTTAGATATTGCAAGTGTTATTCTTCTTTCCTTTTAAGTGGAAACTGAGGCTAGGTAACTTACCCAAGATCCCACAGTTAGTAACAGAGACAGGATGTTAATCCTGACTCCACATCCACTAAATCATATCACCTTCTAAGACACAGAAGCTAAGACCCAGAGTTAAAGGAACTTGCTCAAGACTCTTAGTCAGTCATGGAGCCGTCATTAAATTCCAGGTCTTATGCTAGAGGCAGCTTTGTGGTGCAGGGGATAGAGTGCTAGGCTTAGAACCAGGAAGACCTGAGTTCAAATCTGCCCCTAGATACTATTAGCTGTGTGACCTGGGCAAGTGTAACAGCAAGCACCCAGGCATACACAGGAGGGTATGAGGTACAGGTTCTTACATCTGCCTTGCTAAGGAAAGCAACCTTGAAAGGGGTAAACTATCTCACTTTAATCAAGCACATATATCATTCACTTAGTTCAGGGGGAAAAGTCAGCACCTGAACTTCAGAGAAAATGCAAACAGAAAGACCAACAGACAGGGCTTCCAACTGTCTGAACATAGACAATACATACATCATTACCAGAGAGGGGAGCACCAACATCTGGGTTTTCAAAGCAGGGGGGATCCTTGACTGCTACCTAGAGTCTCCTCTTCCTTAATCATACAAACACTCTTCCAATGATTTGAGCCCCAAAGCAAAACCTCTCCTTAAACATATATCTCTCTATATAGATATAGAGATATAGATATATATGTATATATGTATGTATGCATATATATATATGCACTTTTCAAAGCTGGAGGGCCTAAAAATCCTTAGCAAAAGGCTTGGGTCTTCATACAAAATAAGCCTCCCCTAATCAAGCTTCCTTTAGTAGCCCCACCTAAGACCTATTAATGGATGGGGAAGATTTTTAACTCCCATTACAGCAAGTCACTTCACCCTCTTTGCTAAATTTCTCACCTATAAAATGAGCTGGAGAAAGAAAGGGTAAAGCAGAAGACTTGTCAAAAATCCCCAGTTGGGATAATGGAGCATTGGATATGACCAAAAAACTACTCAACAAAAGCACTGCGTTGAGTGCTAAGGATACAACATTTTCCACTCCCAAGGAATGAATTTGGAATACAACCCAGGTGTCCTGCCTCATAGTCATGTCATCATAAGCTTAGAGTTGGAAGGGGACAATAAAAGTTATGAAGTCTGGTCATTTAACAAATGGAGTAATTGAGGTCCAGAAAAGCAGTGACTTACCCAAGTCATAGAGCAAAGTATAGGATTGCAACTTTCATCCTCCAAGGTTACCAATCTTTTTACTATACCCCTCTTCTAATGTCCTTTCCAATAGATTGTGTCATCTTTTGACAAAGAGAGGTACCAATTCACTTAGACATTTTGGGGCTAAGTTTGTAAATGCTTTGGGATCTTACTTGACAGGAAACAGACACTAACCAAATGGAAGAAAGAGCAGCAAACAAGTTCAGACAGGAGATAGCTCTCGATTTTTTCCTATGAGATTTATTTGCAGACAAAAGCACTGGCTCATCAGAATAAATGGGAGGAACCATGAGAAGGAAAAAACACCACACACACAAAGAAAAACAAATAAACCACTGCCTCCCAGAAGTCCTTGCATTCCAGAGAGTCCGTGAATGAACAATTTATTTTCCTTTTCTGAAATGTTTCCTTGGCAGTGGGAAGGGTGAAAAAGGGAAGTGGATGCCAAAGTTCACACAGCTTTCTCCTTCTAATTGGCCTAATGAATCTCTCTAGTCTTCTCTATATTTTGAGTACACATTTATACCCATTTGGGTATATAAGGTTCTCAGTACCTTAACATGAAATTAATACCCTTCAAACTCCTGCATGACCACTCTTCCCCTAGTCTTGCAAAAGTAGGAACTGACTGGGAAACTTTTTATTTTCTGAGGAAGAAAACACTTTTTCAATCACGAACTATGCAGTTATAACCAACCAGACACAGGTTGTGTTGGACAGAGGCTTCCAGAAAAATTCCTCCTACCTGAGGGAGGTAGAATGAGTGTAGCAAGAAAAGTATCTTATCTGGTGTCATAAGAAAAGGGTTCAAAACCTGTCATTATTAGATGTTGAGTAAATCATTTAATGTTTCTTGATCTCAGTTTTTCATCTGTAAGAAGGAAGAAATTGATTTCAATGACCTCTAAGATCCCTTCCTACTCTAAATATATGAGCAATATTTTCCTCTCTTCTACCCCCGTCCCTAGGACTATAAGAAACTACTCTCCTACTATAAGAAACTCACTTTTTTGTCTCTTGAAGACTCTTTGGTCCAGAGCCCCCCTAGTGAAATGCATATGTTCCTGAAATGAGTATCACCCTAAATTATCATCAGCCACTTCTTAAGTTCTATTCAGGAGTCTCAATGGGGAACACCAGAAGAAGGGAAAGAGGATGTGAAAGGGAAGATAGGAGGCCACCAAAGACAAACATGGGACTTCCCGTGTTTGTCAATGACTGGCCTTGATGAACATTCTCCCTGCTCTCCTTGTTTCTAATCTTACCAGGGAGGAGAAGAGTCCCAAATAAAATAAAGGTAGATAGTGACTCAGACATGGAATTTGGAGTCACAAGACTCTGCTGCTTGCTATGGAACCTTAGGCAAATCACTTGACCTCTCTGCACCTCAGTTCCTTCTTCTGTAAAATAAGGGGATCAGACTGAATGAGATCTAAGGTCCCTTTTACTTCTGGATCTTTGAAACTATGAACCAATCACCTGTCATTGGAGCTGCAGTGACAATTAAAAGAAATGTTACTCCTCATCTTGAGCTCCATATTAGAATATGGGTATTGTTTAGGGATTAGCTCTCTGTGCTCTTTATATCAAAATCCACCAATTCAAAGATCGAAAATTACTTTGATAATTGGCTCAAGGTTCAACATCTGAGTCATCTCCCTGTTCTTATTCACCAGACTCTCTCAAAATATCCCATCAATATCATGCTGGCACCTCCTACGTTATATCGGATGCTGCTAAAACAAGATCTCAACAGGTAGGTAATGTCACCCATTGCCCCCAGGTTGGCAAAGTTCCTTCTAGGTCATTAGCCCATCTTCAGCTCTGCCTGTCCTCAGACAAGAGCATCTTTCTTGGATGAGGGTTTGCTGCTAAGACCCATCACTCTAGTAGGCATTCAGATGAAGGAAAAGCAGCAGCTGTTTTCAAAATGGGATTTTATCTTTCCTTAAAGTGGTTGCTACTGGGAGAAATAGGAATGTGTGTGTGTGTGTGTGTGTGTGTGTGTGTGTGTGTGTGTCTGTGTGAACGCACATGCATATGCACAAAAATGTGCATGTATACCTAGTCAAGTGTCTATCAGGAGGCAATAGGATAGAGAGTGCTGGACCTGGAGTCAGAAATGCCTGAATTCTTTCTATTTTGAACAGATAATCCAAAATATCTCACCCTCAGTTTCTTCATCTGTAAAGTGGGGCAATAATAGCAACTAGTTCATAGGAGGGTTCTGAATATTGAGAGACCATATTTCCAAAATACTTTGCCAACCTTAAAGTCTTATATAAATGCTTATTGCTATCATCCTCATCATCAATATTCTCAGTGGATCATAGATCTAGAGTTAAAAGAGAGTTTAGAAGTCTCATCTGATCCAACCCCCTCATGCTATAGATGAGTAAAATGAGGAAGAGAGAGATTAAGTGACTTTAAATCCCTATCGTACTAAGGGGCAGGACTGGATTAGAATTGAGGTCCTTGGCTTCTCACTGGCTGGTTATTGGTATGTGAAGGGCTCTCAGCTACAATTCCTGCTGCTGAGAATTTGCTTCACCAGCCTACTTAGCAACCTAAAACTCTGGCATTGCTCAACTCCTTTTCCTTTTACCTAAGAAGGCAGTACAATGGGTATAGTATTGGACTTGGAGGCAGGAAGACCTGAGTTCAAATCCAGCCTCAGACACTTATTGGCTGTGCAGCCCTGGGCAAGTCATTTATTCTCTCATAGCCTCTGTTCTATAAAATTGGGGTGATAATAGCACCTCCCTCCCAGGGATATTGGAGGGATCAAATGAGATATTTATAAAGGGTTTTGCAAACCTCAAAGTGCTATGTAAATACCATTATTTTTAAATTGCAAATGCCATGAGGTCAGAGTGACAGCTCAGATTGTTTCTGACTATTAACATCTCACAGTGAATTAGAAAGAACACAGCCTTATGAGAATGAGGTATGGTACAAGAAAGTTTTTATGGAAGGGAAAAAACATCGGGATCCTGCCTTAGAAAGGCAGGAAGGTTAGAGAGGTAGACTGGAACTCAAAGGTCATCTAGTCCAACTCTCATTTTGTAAGTGAGGAAATTGATATCCAAAGAGGTAATATGACTCTTCATGGTCACACAGGTTGTAAATATAAAGGGAAGAATTTTAACTCAGACCTTCTGACTTGTACTGCCATTGTACTACTTTGGGATACTTTGTAGAAATGAGATGTTGGAAGTATGAAAGAACACGAAGCTTTGGAATAAGGTAAAGACAGGAGTGAAAAGGCGCAGGAGGAACATGGAATTGCCCCAAACACAAGATATTTGTTTTCTTTTACAAAGTGAATTTCATCACCTCACCACAAGTTACACCTGGCATTATTTGTAAATAATGTTTTCATCACCTGTGCAAGTGTTCTGGTCTTCCAGACTCCTAGTGCCTTTATGCCCCCCAACCCAGCCTCTTTAATCCTTATGCTCAATATTCTACTGAATTATAAGCATCACAGAGGGCAGAGAGTAGGAATGTTGCTTTCGAATGCTACACATTCAGTCCTTTCTCCCAATGCAGTAAAAACCACAAGTATCTCCACAGAGCAGATTTCTCTCTGATCTAATATCTACGACCACTTCCATTTTGACTGGGGTACTTCATAGCCTCATACTCTGTCCACTCTCTGCATAGCTCCTGCATTCCTGATGGGACTGTGGGGGCTCAGGACAACGCTTTTCCCTAAAAGAGTTTCCCATTGGGCTCAGGACAGTTGGTTATTTACTTTTCTTTGTCGTTGTTCAGTTACAAATTCCAAAACCTTCGCTTCTGCCTCAGCGCTGGAGAGACCCTCCTCCCTGAAACCCTGCAAAAGTGGGAGATGCAGACTGGGCTGAATATCAAGGAAATCTATGGACAGACAGAAACTGTAAGTGCTCTCACCTTTAGATGGAGGCAGCATGACCCAAGAGTAGTTTTTAAAACTTGTTTCCAGAGTTTCTAGAAGAGAAATGCACTTTCATGCACTTATGCCTTCTGAAATCCTACCTTGTCAGATATTCCTGCTTAGAGAACACATTTGAACCAAATCAGGGAATTAGCTTAAAAGCCAGGTGCCAGTCAGAGTGGGGTTGAGATAAAGATACTCTTCACCATTCCTTTTTTCCTTTTTTTGCTTTTCTCCTTAAAGCATTCAGTGATACTTTTGCCTAGTGTCTTCCTTCCCTGTCTGTCACATTTTGCTGCTTCTCTCTCCTCATCTATCTGCTGCTAGATCCTGAGACTGACAACAGAGAAGACAAAAAGGAAGTACTTAACTGTCAATGACTTTGTGATATAATGTCATCAATAAGCATGCACTTCATGGTATGTGTAAGGCTTTCAGCAACTTAAAGTGTAGCCCAATGCACAAGACCTTTGCTAGAGATGGACACAACAGAGAGGGATACAAATGAATGTGTAGAGAAAGTTACTCAGATAGCTGATTTCTCCCGACCTGAAATGATCGGCCACAATAAGGTCTCACCTGGCTCCTTTGCTATCCCTCCTAACAAAGCTGGTTTTAGAGTCAAGGGCCAGTACTAACAAGGGCCAATAAAAGAACACTAGCTGGGGCTTATTCTATATTGATCTGTTGCCAACAATCAGCCTCAGAATAGGAGAGACTGAGACTTGTTACCTTAGCATGCAGGTAACACTTTCTTACTCTCATAGATCAATTTTCTCCTTGATTTTCTTATCTTCCATGTAATATCTTCCCCCTCTTTCAGCCACAGACTGTGTTGGTCAGTAGACTCCCATGTGGCTGATTGTCTAAAGACATCTGAAGAGGAGCTACAGGTTGACTTAAAGACTGGCAAGGGCAAAAAGGACTGTGAGAAACATGAGTAGGGCTCATGACCATGTGTCAAAGCTCACATAACAACATTAGCAAGTTCACTACCCCTACATCCCCCAACATGTTAACAACAATGGCACCTAAGCTTTGAGCATGTTGGATGTTACAGGTAAAGGAGTGAATGACTGTCAACATGTAGGTGGGATTTGAGAGGCTATAGAAAGGTCTGCCTTAGTCCCTGAAGTTTCACTATTATTCGTTCATTTGGAGTAATCTTGAATAGTCTAGTCTTAGAAAATCTCCTATTAAAATCCAGATATCTCTAGGAGACGTCACCCTCAACTTTTATTAACAAGTTGCATCAACTTATATAGCTCTCCTATGAACCCCTTCCTTTCTGCTCTCAGTTTAAGCATCCTGGTTCAAGTATTCACTACTTTTTGCCTGAATTAGTTTAATCTAATAATAATAACTAAAATGGAAATAATTTTTTAGGTTAGCAAACACTTTACAAATATTATCTGATTTTATCCTCACAACAACCCTGGAAAATCGGTGTTATACTCATTGCCATTTTATAGATGAGGAAACTGAGAGAAACAGAGGTTAAATGACTTGCCCAGGGTCACACAGCTACTAAGTGTCTGAAGCTAGAGTTGCACTCATCTTCCAGACTCTAGCTCCAATTCTTAATCCAAAACAGCATCTGACTGTTCATTTTAATCCATCTGCATGCTTCTACCCTCTTCCCTCTCTAATCATGCAGCTGGCATATTAATGTGTCTAGTGTATAGATCTGAACACATTTCTGCTCAAAAATTAATAGTAGCTCCTCATTGCCTTCTAAATTGCCTTCTAAATTGAGAGCAGTGGCCTTAGCCTGGAATTCAAGTCTCTCATTTATTTTTAACATTTACTTTTTAAATTTTGAGTTCCAAATTCTTTCCCTGACTCCAACTCTTCTCCTACCCATTGAGAAAGCAAGTAAAATGATATCAATTATATATGCTAAGT
>JAQQSK010005822.1:0-14728 GCA_028658325.1 Potorous gilbertii
TTTCCAGTTTTTCCTCCACCTGTCTAACTTGATTTTCAAAATCCTCTTTGAGCTCTTCCAGGGCCTGAGCCCATTGGATATCTACTTCAGATGTTTGGAATACAGAAGCCTTGACTCCTATGTCTTTACCTGATGGTAAGCATTGGTCTTCTTCGTCAGAGAGGAATGGCACAATCATCTGTTTCCCAAGAAAATAACCTTCTATGGTCTTATTTTTTTTCCGTTTTCTGGGCATTTTCCCATTCAGTTACTTGACTTCTGAGAGTCCTCTCCACTCCTGCCCTAGGTCTGCCCAGCTAGTGCTTGGGGTCTGAGATTCAAATGCTGCTCCCCAGCCTCAGGGCTTTTGGCGGCAGGCCTGGGTGCTAGTCAATGGGAGCTTAATTTCTGGTGCTCAGGTGGGGGCTGAGCCGCCTCCCATGCTCAGTTCCCTCAGGGGGTTTATGCAGAGACCTTTTGTAATGGAGCTCCTGCTGAGCTCCTGCCTGCTCGCGGAGCCTCTGGCTGCCTACTCCCTCTGCCTGCTGCCTCTGCCAGTGCCTCTGCCACTGCCTCCCCAGGGGGCCTGAGTCCCGGTGATACCAGCTCCCCTCTCAGCCCATCTCTCTCACTGACCTGTGATTCTGTGGGTGGAGAGCCCTTCGCAGCCACTCGAGATTCCTTCCCTGAAGCCTGCTCGGATCTGCTCTCTCCTCTCAGTGCCGCGTGGTCAGGGCAGGGGAGGGCTCTGCTCCTGTCCATTGTGCGATGGACCTTTGGGATCGATTTTTCAGGGCACTCTGGAACGGAAATCTCCTTCATTGTGTTGCTGTATGGCTTCCACTGTTCCAGAATTTGTTGGGAGTTCTTTTTAGAGGAAATCCATGGGCTGTGGGTTTGGAGCTAGCATATGAGATTCTTTCTACTCTACCATCTTGGCTCTGCCCCCCCATTTTTGTTTTCAATACATTTTTATGTATTTCATTAAAAGTCTCCCAGTTTCATCATTGAACCTCAATTGAGATGTGAAGATCAAACACTGTCCAACCTCATTTTTTTCTCTCATTTTACTTTTCCAGTAAAAAATCTATTCTTTGCTTGCTGTCCTTGCTCACCTTTCATGTGAGATCACTTCCATCATTCTTCCTCTCCCTTCTTTCTTTACCCAGGATGTGTGTATTCCTTGCGTGTAACTTTTTAAAAACTCCCAACCTAGTGAATTCCTTGTACCCTTTTTCTATGTAGTATCCTAATGTCAGTCATAATGATAAAGGGTTTAGATGTTATGTGTATCATCTTCCCACATAGATAAATAAGCATATTAACTTTATTGAAGCCTTTTTGATTTCTCTATCACATTTGCATTTTATGCTTTTCTTGACTCTTTTATTTGATAGTCAAACTTACTATTTTTCTCTGCCTTTTTATTAGAAATGCTTGAAAGTTCTTCCCATCATTAAATACCTATTTTTCTCAAGAATGATTTTATTCAGGTTGGTGGGGTGGGTGGTGCTTGGTTGTAATTCAAGATTTTTGAGTATCAAAATATTCTATTCTAAGTCCTCTGCTCCTTTAACATGGCTGTCATTATACCTTTTGTGGCCCTGACTCTGACTTCACTGTATTTGAATTTTTTTTTTCTGGATGCAAGAAATATTTTCTCTTTGATTTGGAAGCTCTGTGATTTGTCTCTACTATTCCTGAGAGGTTTTATTTTGGAATCTCTTTCAACTTCTGATTGGTAGGTTCTTTTTAGATTAGTATATTATTTTTTCCCCAATTACATATCAAGACAATTTTGATAATTGTTTTTACAAGATTTTTATTCCAAATCTTTCTCCTTCCCTCTCTACTTCTGAAAATGGTAGTGATTTTATATAGATAATATATATACTCTCATGTAAATATATTTCTATATTAGTCATCTGTGCGAAAGAACAAAGGTCAAAAGGGAAAAAAAGAATGAAATGAAAACAATTATGATTTAACCTGCATTTAGATTTCGATAGGATTTTTCTTTGTGAGTCTTAGACAATGGTTTCTGAGAAGAGCTGAGTCATTACTCGTTGGTTGTCAATCAGTGTTGCTAATGCTGTGTATACTCTTTTCTGGGCCCACTCATTTCACTTAACGTTAGTACAGACAATTATTTCCAGGATTTTCTGAAATGTGTCAGTTGATAATTTCTTCTTACTTGATAGTAGTCCACTACATTCAAATACCACAGCTTGTTCAGCCAGTACCAATGGATGGACAACCCCTCAATTTCCATTATTTGCACCATGGGAATGTCTTCTATAAACACTTTTTTTTTTTTCACAATTAGGTCCTTTTCCTTTTTTACAATCTTTTGCGGACACAAACCTAATCAGGGTATTTCTGGATTAGTAGGGAATGCACAGTTTGATTATTTTGTGTTGATAGTTCCAAATTGCTTTCAAGAATGGTTGGATTAGTTTATAACTCCACCAATACCACATTAATGTCTCAATTTTCCCATGTCCTCTATAACATTTATCATTTTGCTTTGTCGGCATATTAACCAATCTGATAGGCATGAGATGGTACCTCAGTGTTGTTTTGTCATTTCTCTAATCATAGGTGATTTAGACTACTTCTTATGCATATAGAAGCCTTTGGTTTCGTCATCTGAAATCTGCTTGTTCACTTCATTTGAGCGTTATAGTGCCCTTATAAATTTGACTCAGTTCTCTATATGTTTGAGAAACAAGACCTTAGTCACAGACAAGGGCTATAAAGACTATTTCCCAGCGTTCTGCTTTATTTCTAATTGTGGCTGCATTGGTTTAATTTGTGCAAAAATTTTAATATAATAAAAATGATCTACTTTACATTTTGTAATGCTCTCTATATCTTGTTTGTTATGAATTCTTCCCGTCCCCAGTGATCTGATGGGCAATCTATAGCTCGTTAATATATTTGCTTATGATGTAACCTTTATGTCTGAATCATGTACATATCATTATCATTATATACAGTGTGAGATGCTAAATACATCTAATTTGTGTTGCATACCTTTCCAGTTTTACCAGAAGTATTTTTAAAGTAGTGAATTCTTTTTCTAAAGGCTAGAGTCTTTGGCTTTATCAAACACCAAGCTAACTTAGTAATTGATGACTATGTGTTGTATACCTAATCTACTCCACATATTCCAATCTATTTCTAAGCCAGTACCAGATAGTTTTGATAATTACTGCTTTATAACATAGTTTGAAATCAGGGATTTCTAGGCCACTTTTCTTTGTAATTTTCTTCATGAATTCCCTTGATATTCTTGACATTTTAAAAATTATTTTTTTTGTTTTCAGTGTTTTGCAATCACTTCCATATACCTTAGATTTTTCCCCTCCCTCCCACTCCTATCCTGCTCCTTCCCACTCCCTCCCTAAGATGTCATGCAATCTTATTTAGATTCTATACATACATTCCTATTACTTACATATTCACTTCAGTCATGCTGCATAGAAGAATTAAAGTGAATGGGAGAAACCATAAAACAAAACAAAACATAATACAAAGAAAAGTGTCTGCTTCATTCTGTGATCCGATTCCATAGTTTTTCTCTGCATATGGAAGGCTTGTTGTCTCACGAGTCCTTTTGAAATTTTTTAGGTCCTTTCATTGCTATGAAGAACTAAGTATACCAGAAAAATTTCTCACACACTGTGGTTGTTGCTGTGTAAAATGTTCTCCTGGTTCTGCTCCTTTCAGTCAGTATCAGTTCATATAAGTTTTTCCAGGCCTTTATGAAGTCTTCCAGTTCATCGTTTCTTATAACACAATAGTATTCCATTACACTCATATATCACAACTTGCTCAGTCATTCCCCAGTTGATGGGCATCCCCTTGATACTTAGCTCTTGGTCACCAAAAAGACAGCTTCCATAAATATTTCTATACATGTGGGACACTTTCTCATTTTTATGATCTTTTTGGGATACAGTCCCAGAACTGATATTGCTGGGTCAAAAGTTATGCACATTTGTGTAGCCCTTTGGGCACAGTTCCAAATTGCTCTCCAGAAAGGTTGGATCAGCTCACTGTTCCACCAACAATGAATTAATGTTTCAAGTCTTCCATATCGAGTCCAACATTTTACATCTTCTTCTTCTGTCATGTCAGTCAATCTGATAGGTGTGACGTGGTACCTTAGAGTTGTTTTGATTTACATCTCTCTAATCAATAGTGATTTAGAGCATTTTTTCATATGACTATAGATACCTTTAATTTCTTCATCTGAAAACTGCCATTTGTCAATTGACTATTTATCAATTGAAGAATGAATGGTATTCTTGTACATTTGACTCAGTTCTCTACATATTTTAGAAATGAAGCCTTTATTACAGACACTGTGGCAAAAATTTGCTCCCGGTTTTCTGTTTCCTTCCTAATCTTGGTTGTATTGGGTTTGTTTGTGCAAAAAGTTTTTTTCAATTTAGTGCAATAAAAAGTATTCATTTTTTTTACTTTATAATGTTCTCTATCTCTTGTTCTGTCAAAAATTTCTCCATTCTCCATAAATCTGAAAAATATTGTTCCCCTAATTTGTTTATACTTTTAACTTTTATACCTCAATCAGGTATCCATTTGGAATTTATTCTTGTGTATTGTGTCAGGCATTGGTGTATCTCCAGTTTCTGCCATGCTCTTTTCTCAGAATTTTTTGTCAAACTGTGAGTTCTTATGCAAGAAGGTGGGTCATTGGGTTTATGAAACAGTAGGTCACTGTGTTCATTGACTACTGTGTCTGGAGTACCTAACCTATTCCATTGGTTTACCCCTCTGTTTCTTAGTCAAGTGATTTTGATGCTTGCTACTTTATAATACAATTTGAGATCTGGTAGGGCTAGGTCACCTTCCCGAGCACTTCTTTTGATTAGTTCCCCCCTTATAATACAAATATGATAGACAAAATAGAGAAGAAAATTTGAATTTAAGAATTTCTGAAATGAAAATAGATGCAAAACTGTTAAATGAAATATGAAAAAGAGATTACAGTAATTTATACTGAGGATAATAAACTATGACCAGGTAGGATTTGTAACAAGAGTGCAGGACTGGTTCAGTCTTAGGAAATCTATTAGCATAATTGACCATATCAGAAACAAAACTAAGAGAAATAATCTGATTATCTCAATAGGTGTGGAAAAAGCTTTTGACAAAATACAATATCCATTCCTATTAAAAATACTAGACAGCATAGGAAAAACATTGAGTCTGCCTTAAAATGAAAAGTAGCCTCTATCTAAATCCATCAGTAAGCATTATGTGTAATGGGGGTATGCTAGAAACATTTCCAATAAGAGGGAGTGAAACAAAGATGTCCATCATTACCACATTATACAATATTATACAATATTATATTAGAGAAGTGACCATTACCAACAAGGGAAGAAAAAGAAAGTGAAGAAATTAGAACAGATAAAAAGGATATAAAACTATCACTCTTTGCAGATGATATGATTGTTCACTTAGAGAATCAAGTAAAAATTTACTTGAAAAAATAAACAAATTTAGCAAAGTTGCAGGATATAAAATAAACCCATATAAATCACCAAAATTTCTAAATATTGCTAACAAAGCCCCACAGTAAAAGATAGAAAGAGAAACTGCATTGAAAGTTACTATAGATATTATAAAATCTTTGGGAAACTACCTGCCAAAGCAAACCCAGAAACTATATGGACAAATTATTAAACACTGTTCTTGGAAATAAAGGCAGATCTAAATAACTGGAAAAACATAAATTGCTCATGGGTTGATCAAGTTAATATAATAAAACAATAACAATTCTACTAAAAATTAATTTACTTATTCAGTGATACACCAATCAAACTACCAACAATTTATTTTATAGAGTTAAAAATATAATAACAAAATTCATCTGGAAGGACAAAAGGTCCAGAAAATTGGTCAAGAAAACTGATGAAAAGAAATTCAAGGGAGGTTAGCCTAGTTGTATGTTTTCTTAAATTTTATTATAAGGAGAAGTCATCGAAACTAATTGGTACTGACTTAGAAATAGTGATGGATCAATGGAATAAGTTAGGTACACAAGACACAACAGTTAATGATGATAGTAATCTACTGTTTGATAAATCCAAAGATTCCAGCTACTGGGATAAGAATTTATTTAACAAAAACTGAAGGACCAACAAAAATTAGGCATAGACCAACATCTTACACCATATACCAACATAAAGTAAAAATGGGTACATGATCCATATACAAAGACTGATACTATAAAAGCAAACAAGGAGAGCAAGGAATAGTTTACCTGTCATATCTATGGAGGGGGAAGAATTTATGATGAAACGAGATAGAGAACATAAAGAAATACAAAATGGATGATTTTTATTACATTAAATTGTAAAGATTTTCTTTTGCACAAAGTCAATGCAACAAACATGAGAAAGCAAGTAGAAAACTGGGAAGCAATTTTCATAAACAGTGTCTTTGATAAAGGCCTCATCTCTACAACATATCTAACCTAACCGAGCCAAATTCAATACAATACAAGTCCTTCCCCAACTGAAAAATGGTCAATGGATATGAACAGGCAGTTTTCAGATAAATGAAATTACCAATAGTCATGTAGAAAAATGTTCTAAATCACTACTGATCAGAAAAATGTTAATCAAAATGACTCTGAGGTACCAGATCACACCTGTCATAGTGACTAACATGACAGAACAGGAAAATGATAAATGTCGGAGAATACATGCGAAAATTGAAACATAGATGCATTGTAGGTGGAGTTGTGAACCAATCCAACCAATCTCGAGAGCAATTCGGCACTAAATCCAAAGGGCTATAAAACTGTGCATACCCTTTGATCCACAAATACCAATTCTAGGTCTGTATCCCAAAAAGATCATAAAAAATAGGGAAAGTCTCCAACAAGTACAAAAATATTTATAGCAACTCTTTTTGTGGTGAACAAGAATCGGAAATATAGGGGATGACCATCAATTGGGGAAGGGCTAAGTAAGTTATTGTATATGAATGTAATGGAATGCTATTGTTCCATAAGAAATTATTAGCAGTGAGACTTCCTAAAAATGTCGACTTATATGAACTGATGCTGAATGAAGTGGGCAGAACAAGGAGAACATTATGCACAGGATCAGCAACATTGTGCAATGATTAACTTTGGTAGATTTATCTCTTCTTAGCAATGCACCTATCTAGGAGAATTCCTAAGACTCATGATGGAAAATGCTATCCCCATTCAGAAAAAGATCTATGGAATCTGAATGCAAAAAACATGTACCATTTGCTCTTTCTTTTTCTTCATTGTAGTGGTTCCTCCTATTGGTTCTAATTCTTCTTTACCACATGACTAATGTGAAAATATGAATGCATGTGTAGAACCCATATCATATTGCATATTGTTTTGGGGTGGGGAGAGGCAAAGGAGGGGGAGGAAATTTGGAACTCAAAATCTTATGGAAGTCAATGATGAAAAAAATATGTAATTAATATTTTTAAAAATGAATGTGGATGATATATCACTTGGTACTTATATGTTTAGTATTGATATTGTTTTATTGTCTATTATGCCTTTTAGGAAGATGAACTTTCCTACCTGATGTCTTTTAACTAGATCTATTTTTGCTTTTGCTTTTTATGAGATTAGGATCACTATCTCTCCTTTTAGAAATTATTTTTACTTCATATAAAGCATAATAGATTCTGCTCCAGGTCTTTACTCTCATGTGTCTCTCTGGTTCAAGTGTGTTTCTTGTAAACTGCATATTGTAGGATAGTGGGTTTTTTAAAAATTTGTTTATTTATATATTTTTAGTTTTCATCATTCATTTCCATAAGATTTTAAGTTTCAAATTTTCTCCACGTCTCTCCCCTTCCCTCGCTTCAAAATACCTTGAATTCTGATTGCCCTTCCCCATATTCTACCCTTCCTTCTATCACACACCTCCCTTCCCTTATTCCCATCTTCTCTCTTTTCTTGTAGAGCAGGATAGATTTCTATACCCCATTACCTGTATTTCTTATTTCCCACTTACAAGCAAAAACAATTCTCAACATTCGTTCCTAAAACTTTGAGTTTCAAATTATCTCCCCTCTCTCTCCACACCCATCCCCACTGAGAAGGCAAGCAATTCAATATAAGCTATTTATGTGTAGCTTTGCTAAAGAATTCCATAATAGTCATGTTGTGGAAAACTAACTATATTTCCCTCCATTCTCTCCTGCCTCCCATTTATTCTATTCTCTCTTTTGACCTTATCCCTCCCCAAAAGTGTTTACTTCTAATTACCCACCCTGCTCTCATTGCCCTCTCTTCTGTCATCTCCCCCACATCCCACTTATCCCTTTCTTCCCTACTTTCCTGTAGTATAAGATCGATTTTTTTATACCAAATTGAGTGTGAATGTTATCCCATCCTTAAGCCAAATATGATGGGAGTAAGCTTAACATTTTCCCTCTCATGTTCCCCTTTTTCACTCCATTGAAAAATCTTTTTCTTGCTTCTCTATGAGATAATTTGCCCCATTTCATTTCTTTCTTTCTCCTCCCAATATATTACTCTCACCCCTTAATTTTATTTTTAGATATCATCCCTTTCTACTCAACTTACTCTGTGTGTGTGTGTGTGTGTGTCTGTGTGTGTATAGTCAACCCAACTACCCAAACTGAGAAAAGTTTCAAGAGTTACAAATATATGATCTTTTCATGTAGGAATGTAAACACCTCAACTTTAGTAAGTCACTTACAATTTCTCTTTCCTCTTAACCTTTTCATACCTCTTTTGAGTCTTTTGTTTGAAACTCACATTTTCTATTCAGCTCTCGTCTTTTCATCAAGAGTGCTTGAAAGTCCTCCATTTCAATGAATGACCACTTCTTCCCCTGAAGTACTATACTCAGTTTTGCTGGGTAGGTGATTGTTCATTTTAATCCTAGCTCTTTTTATTTCTGGAATATCATATTCCAAGTCCTTCAATCCCTTAATGTAGAAACTGCTAGATCTTGTCTTATCCTGATTGCATTTCCACAATATTCTAATTGTTTCTGTCTGGCTGCTTGAAATATTTTGTCCTTGACCTGAGAACTCTGGAATTTGGCTACAATATTCTTAGTTTTTTTCTTTTTGGATCTCTTTCAGGACTTGATCAGTGAATTCTTTCATTATTTATTTTACTCTCTGGTTCCAGAATATCAGAGCAGTTTTCTTTGATAATTTCATGCAAGATGATGTCTGGGTTCTTGTTTGATCATGGCTTTCAGGTAGTACCATAATATTTAAATTATCTCTCCTAGATCTATTTTCCAGCTCAGCTTTTTTTTTTCAATAGATTTTTCACATTGTCTTCTACTTTTTCATTCTTTTGGTTTTGTTTTTTAATTTATTGGTTTCTCATGAAGTCATTAGCTTCCATCTGCTCCATTCTAATTTTAAAGAACTATTTTTTTCAGCTACTAAGTCCTTTGTAAACCTTGTTGTGGCTCCCGGATTTTTGAATTGTTTCTTTCTAGACAGTTGCCATATTTTTTTTCCTTTGCATGATAGTACTGAAAATTAACTATACTCTTCCCTTTAAGACCTTCCCTCCCAACATAGTAGATTTTAAGATCAATTTTTGTTTTGTTTTGTTTTCTTGTGTTTCCCCATATTTCTTACCATTTCTTGATTTTCAGCTTTATGCCAAAGTTGTTCCCTATTGCTGGCATGGGAGTTTAGGGCACTGTTTTACATTTCAGATTTTCTACACTATTCTTTTCAGAGCTAGGTTTTAGGTATGGAAGTTTTCCATGCATCCACAAAGACTACGATCTTGAGAGAGCTATGGTACCTGGTCTGTACTCTTTTCTTTACCAAGGAAGGGTTCTTGATCCCTTGGTATCACAAGTGATAATACTCTTTGGAGTCTCTCTTCCTTTGGAACTGAAAATAATACTGTTCCTCTCAGTCTACTATCCCTTGGGAATAGAAGTAATACTATTCCTCAGACATTATGCTTCCTTGGGACCAAAAGTGATTGTGTTCCTCCAGGTCCCTGAACTCTTGTGACAAAAACTAATATTTCTCCTCATGACTCCAACTCCCTTTGACTGAAATTGCTCCTCTCAGAACTTGAACTGTTTCCCAGAAATGGATATAGGCAGCATATTTCCTAAACAGCATCTGATTCTGTGTCCGGTGCTAACATGTGTCCCCTAAAATCTCTTTCTGACCATGTGCCAGGTCCCCTTACGGTCTTTGGTTCAGACTTCCCAAAGCTGTTGCTGCTTCTATTGCTACCACCTTTTTCCACAACTAGTGATTTAACCACATAGAGTCTGGGCAAGTTTCCTATCCAATGTCACGTATTTCTATTTCTAATCTCTTTTGTTGTCTAGGCTGGAAGAATGTCTAACTCATAATTTGTATTGGTTGTGTCACTCAAAGTTTGATTTGAAACATTATTTTAAAGTTTAGAGAGAAATGCTGGGAAAGATCAGATGATTGTTTTTTGCTATGCTGCCATCTTTGTTTCATCCCCAGAATTTGGAATTATTGTTCCTTAAAAGTTTAGCAGAATTCGCTTAAATATCTGTGTACGCCCAAGAATTTTCCTTAGAAACATCGTTTGTGAATTTCTCATTTATTTTGAAGATAGTATTAAATGACTTATTTCATCTGTTAATCTGGGAAATACTTTTCTTTACAAAATTTATCTATTTTGTTTTGTATGGTGATTTATTGATATATAATTAGGCAAAATAGATTCTAATAATTATTTTTAATTCATCTTCATTGATTATGCATTCATCCCTTTCATTTTTGCTATGATAATCTGGTTATCCTCTTTTAGAAATCAAATTGTGAATTTTTTCCAAAAAACCTAGCTTCCCTTTTTCAGCTATTTTACTTTTAATTATATTGCCCTCTTTTGATTTTTAAGATTACTATTTTGGAGCTGAAGGGGCCCGAGAAACCTGAGCAGCTGGTGGAACCGGTGGAGCGGCACTGAGGGCAGTAGATATGCCAAACCTAGCCAGTGAGAGCCACCGAGTGCCAAATACCACCACAGCAGCTCCTGAGACCTTCAGCCTGAAGAATAAATATCGGTAAGTCACCTACGTGAACTTCCAGGAGCCAGAATGGTGGAGTGATCAGTAAATCCTCTCTCCACCCCTCTTGATGACCTTGAAAGAACCGTAAAATATTTCCACAGAAAATTCCCGGATCAGTGGAAACAGCAAAAGGGACAATAATAGTCTCATAACACCCGAGGCTAGGAAAATAACTAAGGGGGATTCCTCCTACTTTAGCAGACTCAAAACAGAAACACAGAGGACCCAGTCCAGAGAAAACTTGCCCTAGGACCCAGGTAAGCCCCAGCTCCAAAAAAGGAGCCCCAGGAGGGGAGGGAGCACACATTATCTTCTGGGCATGCCTCAGAACTCCAGGGAAATCAGAAAGATAATAGGGCAGCTGGAATCACCAGCCCCTGAGCTTGCCTTTGCCTCAGTTCAGCTGAGGAGATCTCCTGTGACCAGACTACTCCTCCCCCACACTTAACAAGCTAACCCCAGGACTGATCAGGGAAACACAAAACAAAAACCTGCTTTTAGCTTTTTCATACATCAACTCAGAAAAAGTTCTCTAGCTTCTGACTGAAAGAACCAGAATTCACAACACTCAATCAACAGAATGAATAAGGAAAAGAAGAGGGGCAGAAGAAACATAGAATATTTCTACGGGTATAAGGACAAAAACACAAGCACCAAGGAGGTCAGAGCTGAGACTGTACTTCCATATGAAACTTCAGAAGGGACTATGAACTGCTTGCAAGCACAAGCAGCTCTCCTGTAACAGCTAAAAAGGAAATAGTAGAAAAACTGGCCAACGATTTTAAAATTATGAAGAAAGCATTTACTGATGAGAACATCTCTTTGAAAAGAAAAATTGAACAAATGGAAAAGGAAGTTCAAAAATTAACTGGAGAAAATAGTTCCTTAAAAGGAAACATTGGGCAGATGGAAAAGGTGATGCAAAAGTTAACGGAAAAAAAAAATTTGATAAAGATTAGAATTGGGAAAGTAGAAACTAATGACTCAATGAGACAGCAAGAATCAGTCAAACAAAATCTAAAGAACGAAAAGAAAGAAGAAAATGTAAAATATCTAATTGGAAAAACAAATGACCTGGAAAATAGATCCAGGAGAGAAAACTTAAAAGTTACTGGCCTGCTAGAAACCCGTGATGGAGGAAAGGGCCTGGACAATATCTTCCAGGAAATCATTAAGGAAAACTGCCCACAAGTGCTAGATTCAGAGGGCAAAATAGTCATTGAAAGAATCCACTGTTCCCCTCCTGAAAGGGATCCCCAACTCAAAACCCCAAGAAATATAGTTGCTAAATTCCAGAGCTATCCAGTGAAGTAGAAAATATTACAAGCAGCCAGAAAGAAACAATTCATATATCAAGGAAATACAGTCAGGATTGCACAGAACCTTGCAGGTTCTACATTAAAAGATCGAAAGAATTGGAACCCAATATTCCATAAGGGAAAGGAGTTGGGACTACACCCAAGGATCAACTACCCAGCAAAGTTCAGCATAATATTTCAGGCAAGGAGAAAGTCATTCAACAAAAAAAGGGATTTCCAGAGCTTCCTGACCAAAACGCCAAAACTTAATAGATGATTGGATATTCAAATGCAGGTCTCAAGAGAATCATAAAAAAGTAAACGGATGGGGGGGCGGGAAAAACTTGTTGCTCAATTAGGGCAAACTGTTTACCTCCCTACAAGGGAAGATGATACATGTTAATCTTGAGAATTGCGCAGCTATTATGAAATATAACAGGGATATACATAGAGGGAACGGGTATAAAGTAAGTGATATCATGATAAAAATGTAATTTAAGTATATGAAGGGATTGTTATAGGAGGTGTGAAAAGGAGGAAGCAGAAAATGCAAATTACATCACAATAAGAAGTTCAAAAGTTTAGTAGAGGGAAAGAGGGGAGGGAGATGAGCATTATGGGAAAGGTACTCTCATCGGATTTGTTTAAAGGACGGAACAATAAATTAAATAGATAATCCTAACTAGCTCTATAGGCAGTAGGAGAGGAAGGGGGAAGAAAGGGGAGGGAGGCTAAAAGGGAGGGAAGAAATAATAAGAGTAAAGGGGAGTAAAAGGGAGGGGGGCTAAAAGAGGGAGGGGAAGATTGCAGGAGGAGGTAGTGAAAAGTGAATACTATTGAGGAGGGAAAGGGAGACAGGAGAGCTAAAAGCACAAATGGTGGGAAAGAGGATGGAGGGAAATACACAGATTGTAATCATAACTGTGAATGTGAATGGAAAGAATACTCCCATAAAACGGAGACAGATAGCAGAATGGATTAAACGCTATAATCCAACAATATGCTGCTTACAAGAAACACATTTGATACAGGGGGATATACACATAGGATAAAGGTCAAAGGATGGAGCAGAATATATTGTGCTTCAGCTGATGTAAGAAAGGCAGGAGTACCAATCCTAATCTCAGACAAAGCAAAAGCAGAAATAGATCGAATCAAAAGGGATAAGGATGGAAACTATATCCTGCTAAAAGGCACCGTAGAAAATGAAGCAATATCATTACTAAATATGTATGCTACAAGTGATATAGCATCCAGATTCTTAGAGGAGAAGTTGGGGGAATTGAGGGAAGAAATTGACAGCAAAACTATACTAATGGGAGACCTCACCGTCCCCCTCTCTGAACTCGATAAATCTGACCTCAAAATAGACAAGAAAGAGGTTAAGGAAGTAAATAAAACTCTAGATAAGGTAGATATGATAGATCTTTGGAGAAAATTGAATGGGAATCGAAAAAATGTACGTTTTTCTCAGTGGTACATGGAATATTTACAAAAATTGAATATGTACTAGGACACAAAAATCTCACAGTCCAGTGCAAAAAGGCAGAGATAATCAATGCATCCTTCTCAAATCATAATGCAATAAAAATTATATGTAATAAAAATCACTGGAAAGATAAACCAAAAATCAATTGGAAACTAAATAATCTAATTCTAAAGAAGGAATGGGTTAAAGAAGAAATCATAAAAAACAATCAGCAATTTCATTCAAGAGAATGACAATAATGAAACAACCTACCAAGTCTTATGGGATACTGCAAAAGCATTTCTTAGGGGAAGTTTTATATCTTTGAATGCCTACATAAATAAAATAGAGAAAGAGGAGATCAATGACGTGGGCATGCAGCTGAAAAAGCTAGAAAAAGAACAAGTTGAAAATCCCCAAGAAAATACCAAAGTAGTAATACTGAAAACCAAGGGAGAGATTAATAAAACTGAAATTAAGAAAACTATTGAATTAATAAACAAAACCAATCGTTAGTTTTTTGAAAAAACTAACAAAATTGATAAACTTTTGGTCAGTTTGATTAAAAAAAGAAAGAAAGAAATCAAACTACTAATATTAAAAATGAAAGGGATGAACTCACCTCCAATGAGGAGGAAATTAAAACAATAATTAGAAATTACTTTGCCCAACTTTATGCCCACAAATTCGATAATCTAAATGAGATGGATGAATAATTTAAAAAATATAAATTGCCCAGATTAACAGAAGAGGAAGTTGAATACCTAAACGACCCCATCTCAGAAAAAGAAATTGAACAAGCCATCAATGAACTCCCTAGGAAAAAATCTCCAGGACCAGATGGATTCACAAGTGAATTCTATCAAACCTTTAAAGAACAG
>JAQQSK010005823.1:0-14728 GCA_028658325.1 Potorous gilbertii
GAAAGAGAAATCCTAAGGGACTTACTGAAGCTGAACTGTTTACATTCCTACATGGAAAGATAATATTTGTAACTCTTGAGACTTTTCTCAGTATCTGAGTAGTTAGATGGATTATATACATATAGACAGAGGGCACAGGGTGAGTTGAATAGGAAGGGATGATATCTAAAAAAATAAAATTAAGGAGTAAGAGAGGAATATATTGGGCGTAGAAATGGAGAAATGGAATGGGGCAAATTATCTCTCATAAAAGAGGCAAGAAAAAGCTTTTTCAATGGAGGGTGAAAAGGGGCAGGTGAGAGGAAAAAGGTGAAGCTTACTCTCATCACATTTGGTTTAAGGAGGGAATAACATGCACACTCAATTTGGTTTGAAAATCTGTCATACTACAGGAAAGTAAGGGAGAAAGGGATAAGAGTGGTGTGAGGGATGATAGAAGGAATGGCAAATGGAAGGAGAGAGTCATTAGAATTAAACACTTTTGGGGAGGGACAAGGTCAAAAGAGAGAACAGAATAAATGGGGGCAGGATAGGATGGAGGGAAATATAGTTAGTCTTTCATAACATGACTATTATGGAAGTCTTTTGCATAACTACACATGTATAGCCTATATTGAATTGCTTGCCTTCTCAGTAGGGAGGAAGGAAGGGAAAGAAGTCGGAACTCAAAGTTTTAGGAGCGAATGTTGAGAATTGTTCTTGCATGTAACTAGGAAATAAGAAATACAGGTAATGGGGTACAGAAATCTATCTTGCCCTACAAGAAAATAGAAAAGATGGGGATAAGGGAAGGGAGAGGTGTGACAGAAGGGAGAGCAGATTGGGGGAAAGGGGTAATCAGAATGCATGGTGTCTTGGGGTGGGGGGGAAGGGGAAAGATGGGGAGAAAATTTGGAACTCAAAACCTTGTGGAAATGAATGTTGACAACTAAAAATCTATATATATTTTACAAAAGACCATACTCAAGGACCTAAAAAGCCATGTATGGCCTTGAAGCTGCAGGTTCCCCACCCCTGCCCAAGTCCTTTGCCACATAGCCTTACCTGAGCAGGTGCCAGGTGCCACGATGTCATTCTAAATATATTAATGAAGGTAATGAGTGTCAAACGCCACCCAAATTCAGAGAAATCTAACTGCTCTAGAACTAGAGGAGGCACTTGGATAAGTTCTTGTAATCTTAGGCCATAGTCATTGACCTGAATGTGCTCTCTGAGAACACATACTTTGCTTTCAGGTTGAGCTGGCAAAACAGTGAAATTTAAAATAAGTGCTAGCATCTGGTCTAGGAATGTTTTTAAGAGTATCCAATAATTCAGTGATCACAGGGACTTTGGGAGGTTGAGAACTGGATAATCAGTCTGTGTTGTCCAGACTAAAATGCAGGAAGAAATATAGCATTCTTTTTTAAAATTTGATTTTATTTTCAGTATCAAATTCTCTTCCTCTCACTTTCTCCTCTTCCACCCATTGAGAAAGCAAGTAAAAATCCTGTACAAATATGCATGGTCATGCAAAACAAATTCCTGTATTTATTAGCCATGTCCAAAAAAACAATGTGCTTCAATCTGTACTTTAAATCTATTGGTTTTCTATCTGGAGGTGGAGAGCTTATTTCATCATGAGTCCTTTAGAATTGTGAGTGAGTCATTTTGTTGATCAGTGACTAAGTCTTTCACATTGTTTATCTTTACAATATTGCTATTACTCTATAGATCATTCTCCTGGGTCTGTTCACTTCCCTTTGGATCACTTCATATAAGTCTTCTAAGATTTCCTTGAAATCAGCCCTTTTATAATTTAGTATAATAGCACAATAGTATTCCATCACAGATATACACTAAAACTTGTTCAGTCACTCCCCAATGAGGAGAATCCTCTCAATTTTCAATTCCAATTCAGCCACCACAAAAAGCTGTATATTTTTGTACACATGGGTCCTTTCTCACATTATTTGATCTCTCTGAAGTATACTAAGTGGTAATGCTGACTCAAGGGGTATACACAATTTAATAGCTTTGTGGGTAGAATTCCAAATTGTTTTCAAGAATAGCTGAACCAGTTCACAACTCTGCCAACAATTTATTTCCCACAGCCCTTCCAGCCCTTATCATTTTTGTCATATTGGCCAATCAGATAGACGTGAGGTACTACCTTCGAGTTGTTTTAATTTGTGTTTCTCTAATTATTAATGATTTGGAAGTTTTTATCTTTCTTGAAATTTAATTTTATGTTCAGTTTCAAATTCTCTCTTTCCCTCCACACCCTCCCCCACCCATTGAGAAGGCAAGAAATACAATACTTCTCATACATATGCAAAACATGTTTCCATGTTCTGAGGGAAAAAGAAAAAATATGCTTTATTTTACACTCTTAGCCCATCAATTCTCTATCTGGAGGTGGATAACATTTTTTATCATGAGTCCTTTGAAATGATTGTGGATTGTTATACTGCTCAGAGTTACTCCTTCACAGTTGGTCATCATTACAATATTGTTACTGTGTAAATTTTCCTACCAGTTCTGCTTACTTAATTTTGCATCAGTTCATTAAAATCTTACTGGATTTCTCTGAAACCATCCTTTTCATAATTTTTTACAGCAAATTAGCATTCCATCACATTCCTATGTCACAACTTGTTCAGCCATTCTCCATTTGATGGTTATCTTCTCGTTTTCCAATTCCTTGCCTCCACAAAGAGTATTGCTATAAATATTTTTATATAGATAGAGCCTTTTCCTTTTTCTTTGATCTCTTTAGGATACAGATCTAGCAGTGGCATTTCTGGATAAAAGGTCATGCAAAATTTTATTGCTTTTTGGGCATAGAGAACTTTATATGGTTTGGATTTCTTTCTCTGAAAATTGAGTACAAGAAAAAAATGGTCTTATGAGAAAACTAGTGGGGAAAGATGCAATTATCTGGAGCAGGACACATACATTGTGCATATCACAGGAGTAAGTACACAGAATGAATATATATAAAAGATGATAAATTTTTTACCACTTTAGCAGGGCATAACTATATTTCTCAACCAATAAACAAATAACTAGTTGCATTTTTAAAATTTTTTTAAAATTTTTTTTATTTTTAGTTTTCAACAGACATTCCCACAAGATTTTGAGTTTCAAATTTTCTCCCCATCTCTCCCTTCCGCCCACCCCAAGACATCGTGCATTCTGATTACCAATTCCCCCAATCTGCCTTCCCTTCTATCACACCTCTCCCTTCTCTTATCCCCATCCCCTCTATTTTCTTGTAGAGCAAGATAGATTTCTATACCCCATTGCCTGTATATCCTATTTCCCAGTTTTATGTAAAAACAATTTTTAACATTAGTTTTTAAAACTGTGAGTTCAACTACTCTCCCTTCCTAATGCTGAAAAAAGTCTCAAGAGTAACAAATATGACCTTTCCATGTAGAAATGTAAACAATTCAACCTTAGTAAGTACCCTATTATTTCTCTTTCCTGTTTACCTTTTCATGTTTCTCTTGATACTTGTGTTTGAAAGTCAGATTTTCTATTCAGCTCTTGTCTTTTAATCAAGAATGCTTGAAAGTCCTCTATTTCATTGAATAACCATTTTTCGCCTCAAATATTATACTCAGTTACTAGTTGTATTTTATAGGGATATTGTAGATGTTGTCCATTGGCATTACTGTTAAAGAGATATTGACTATATATATTTTAGGTGAGTTTCATTGATCATGAATTATTTTTTATTTATTCAGAATCAAAATTTCTTATTGGAATTACTCTAATGTGGTGATAGTTGGGCATTTGCTTTTTAAAACATTACTTACCCTAAAATTAATAGATCTAATATTTCTAATTTCTCTTTATGTATCTAGATATATAATAATAGTCAATGGTGAGGAGAAGTGAGGTTGGTGACTTGCACAGTCCTCCCTCACTCAAAACAAAATCAAGTACAAGTCATGTCATCATTTCTCTGATGGCATGGTCTTCTTCGGAAACGAAGGATAAACACAATCCTGTGAGTAGATGCAGTTGGCTGAATGGGGACCCATCTAGCTGGGTAACTCATCTCCTCCTCTCCTGTCTGCCTCTCCCTCCCCTTCCTTCTCCTCTCCAAAGGAAGGTAAATTTGGATGGCCAAAAGATGCCCAGTTGACTTGCATTTTACTGGCACCTCTTCTCTCCTCCCCTTCCTTCCCCTCACTTCCCTTGCCTCTCTCTTCCCCCCCTCCCCTAGTTTCTCCAGCTGTAAAATGGGGATCATAATAACGTCTACCTCCACAGCATTGTGAGGATCAAAGGATAATCATTGTAAACAACTTTGCAAACCTTAAAGTGCTATAGAAATGTTGTCATGATCATAGGTATCACTCATATATTTGAATTCAATCTGTTAGTTTCACAGGTGTAGGGAACTCAGTGAGAAAACTCAATTTAACTGTGTTCCCTCTAGAAAAGTCTGTTTTTCTTTTGAACTGCCTTCACCCACCCTCTCTCTCTCTTATCAGCTGCCCCCTTTCCCTTAGGCCCTTCCCCTCTTCAATTCCCTTCTCAATTGGGTAAGATGACTGTCTAAACCCAGTTGGTATGTGTGTGTGTGTGTCTGTGTCTGTGTCTGTGTGTCTGTCTGTGTTTGTATATGTGTATACTTCCCTCTTTGAACTAGTTCAGATGAGAGACAGGTTCTCCTCCCCCTCATCCATTTTCCATTCCATTGTAAAAACTATTCCTTGTATGCCTCTTTTATATGGGATTATTTTCCTATCTACCTATCTACCTTCCTTCTTCTCCCAGTACATACCTCTTTCTCATTTTTCTTTTGAGATCATCCCAATATAACAGACCCTACTTATATCCTCTAAGTAGACCTCTTCTAACTACCCTAATGATGTTAAAGTTCTTAGTTGTTACATGTATCCTATCCTCATTTGGAAATGTAAACAGTTTAATCTTATTGAGTTCCTTATTATTTATATTTCATGTTTATCTTATCTTGAGTCTTGTGTTTGAATGTCAGATTTTCTACTCAGCTCTGGTCTTTCCATCAGGAATGCCTGGGAAGTCCTCTGTTTCATTAAATATCCATTCTCCACCCTATCCTCCATAGGATTATACTAAAAACTAAGTTTTGCTGGGTAGTTTATTCTTGGTTGTAAACATAGCTCTCTTGCCTTCTAGAATATCATATTCCAAGACCTCCTTTATAGTGGTAGTTGCTAAACCTTTTGTAATGGTGACTGTAGTTTCACAGTATTTGAATGGTTTCTTCCTGGCTGCTTGCAGTATTTTCTCTTTGACCTGGGAGCTCTGGAATTTGGTTGTTATATTCCTGGGAATTTTCATTTTGGAACCTATTTCAGGAGGTGATCTGTGAATTCTTTCTATTTCCATTTTGCCCTCCACAGAAGCAGAGATATCTTAGAAAAGATATCTTGGCAGTTTTCTTTTATAATTTTTTGAAATATGATATCTAAGCTCTTTTTTTTCATTCATGGCTTTCAGGTAGTTCAATAATTCTTAAATTATCTCTCCTCAACCTATTTTCTGGGTCAGTTTTTCTTATGAGGTATTTCACATTTCCTACTTTTTTATTATTTTGACTTCTTGATACCTCACAGTCATTATCTTCCACTTGGCTAATTCTTATTTTGTGGAGTTATTTTCCTCAATTTTTTGTGCCTCTTTACTGAGACATTAATTTCCTTTTCATAATTTTATTGCATTTCTCCCATTTCTGTTCCCAATTTTTTTTCTACTGCTCTCAATCTGATTTTTAAAATCTTTTTTTGCAGAAAATCTGAAATATCAAATGCACACATTCAGTGCAGAATTGATTCAATATTAGAAAAATTATCAGCATAATTGACCATACTAATAACAAAACGAATCATATAAATAAATTTAAGGAATTAGAATAGGTGATGAGAAAACAAAGCTATCCCTCTTTGCAAATGATATGATGATATACTTGAAGAATCCTAGAGAATCAACTAAAAAAGCTAGGTGAGATAATTAATAACTTTAGCAAAGTTACAGGATATAAAATGAACCCACATAAATCATCAGCATTTGTATATATTACCAACAAAGTCCATCAGGAAGAGATAGAAAGAGAAATTCTATTTAAAATAACTGTAGACAATATAAAATACATGTGAATCTACCTTCCAAGAGAAATCCAGGAATTATATGAACACAATTACAAAACACTTTTTATATAAATAAAGTCAGAAATATTCATTGCTCATGAATAGGACAAGTCTATATAATAAAATTCTTCCTAAATTAATTTACTTATTTAGTTCCATACCAATCAGATTACCAAAAATTATTTTATAGAACTAGAAAAAATAACAAAATTCATCTGGGAGGACAAAAGGTCAAGACTATCAAGGGAATTAACTTTTTAAAATGTGAAGAAAGTTGGCCTAGCAGTACTAGATTTCAAATTGTATTAGAAAGTACTGATCATCAAAACAATCTGGTACTGGCTAAGAAATAGAGTGGTAGGTTAGTATAGTAGATTAAGTACACAGTAGTAAATGACCATAGAAATCCAGCGTTTGACAAACTCAAGAGCCAAGCTTTTGGGACAAGAACTCATTATTTGACAAAAATTGCTGGGAAAACTGGAAAGCAGTTTAACAGAAACTCAACATAGACCAATCTCTCACACTGTGTACCGAGATAAGGTCAAAATGGGTACATAATTTAGACATAAAGGGTGATGTAAGCAAATTAGAGGATCATGGAATACTTTAACTGTCAGATCTATGTATAAGGGAAGAATTTATGACCAAGAGATTGAGAGCATTACAAGATGTAAAAATAGATAATTTTGATTACATTAAATTAAAAAGGTTTTACACAAACAAAATCAATGCAATCAAGATTAGAAGGAAAGCAGAAAACTGGGGAAAACTTTGATAGTAAGTTTCTCTGATAAAGGCCTCATTTCTCAAATATATAGAGAACCGAAGCAGATTTATAAGAATGTAAGTCATTTCCCAAATGATAAATGGTCAAAAGATAAGAATAGGCAGTTTGCAGATAAAGAAATAAAAGCTATCTATAGTCATGTGAAGAAATGTTCTAAATCATTATTGATAAGAGAAAGTAAAATTAAAACAACTCTGAGGTATCAGATTGGCTAATATGATGAAAGGAAAATGAAATATGTTGGAGGGGATGTGGGAAAAGTGGGATGGATACTAATGCAGTATTGGTGGAGTTATGAACTGCTTCAACCATTCCAGAAGGCAATTTGGAGCTAGGCCCAAAGAGCTATAAAAACTGTGTATACCCTTTGACCAAGCATTACCACTACTAGGTATGTGTCTGAAGAGATCAAAGAGAAAGGAAAAGGACAAATATGTACAAAAATATTTTTTCTTTTTTTAAATAAGTAATTCATTGATTTGTGTTCAGTTTTCTACAATCACTTCCATAAATCATAGATTTTCTCCCACTCCCTCCCCTTCCCTTCCCGAGACAACATGCAATCTTATATGGGTCCTACACATACATTCTTACTAAATACATTTTCACCTTAGTCATGCTGCATGGAAAAATTAAAATGAATAGGAGAAAGCATGAGAAAAACCAAAACAAAACACAAGAGAAAACAGTCTGCTGCATTCTGGGATCCAATTCCATAGTTATTTCTCTGGATATGGATGGCATTTTGCCTAAAGAGTCCATGGGGAATTTTTAGATCTTTGCTTTGCTATGAAGGATTAAGTCTACCAGAAAAATTCCTCGCACTCTATGGTTGTTACTGTGTTCAGTATTCTCCAGGTTCTGCTCCTTTCACTCAGCATCAGTTCATATAAGTCCTTTCAGGCCTCTCTGAAGTCTTCCTAGTCATCATTTCTTATAGCACAATAATATTCCATCACATTCATATACCACGACTTGTTCAGCCATTCCCCAATGGATGGAGATCCCCTTGGTTTCCACTTCTTGGCTACCAAAAAGAGAGCTGCTATAAATATTTTTGTACATGTGAGGCCCTTTCTCACTTCTATGATCTCTTTGGGATACAATCCCAGAAATGATACTGCTGGGTCAAAGAGTATGCACATTTTTTTAACCCTTTGGGCATAGTTCCAAATTGCTTTCCAGAATGGCTGGGTCAGCTCACAACAATGAATTAGTGTTCCAACTCTCGCACATCTTCTCCAACATTTACCATCATCCTGTTTTGTCATGTTAGCCAATATGATAGGTGTGATATGGTACCTCAGAGTTGTTTTGATTTGCATCTCTCTAATCAATAGTGATTTAGAGCATTTTTTCATTTTTAGAACATTTTAGAGCATATATGACTATAGATAGCTTTAATTTCTCCTTCTGAAAACTGACTGTTCATATTCTTTGACCACTTATTGATTGGGGAATGACTTGTATTCTCGTACCTTTGTGGGGAAACTGAGGAAGATTCTCCTCAGCCCCTTGCATGACCACCTCTTAACCTAACATAAGGGATGTAACTTAAAGTTGATATGCTTAGCTGGGAGTGCCTGAGGAAGAAGAAGAATCAATGAACCATGTAGCCAGGGTGAAGAGACCCTTATCTTAAGAGTCATAAAACTCCTGAAGGGAGGAGGTCTGTGTGTTCAAGGACTTGGCCAGTCCTTGACACATATATCAAAGTCAACAGCTGGAACTTTTGGCCAGAATTCCTTCTTTGTTCTAACGATCCTCTTGTCCCTGAAGTTACATGTATAAAGGTACTGAGTGAGAGATGGATCTTTGGAGGTCTTTTGCTGCAGAAGGGGGGATGCCCACTTCTGCTCTCCCAGCCAGGACCTTTGCAAACTGCTCCCCTCTTTCAGCCTCCCCAGTTGCCAAAGTGTTGGAGCTCAGACGTAGGTGATGAAGTATACTTTTTTCTTTTTTCTATACTCTCTTAACTATTATCTGTTTATATGTATATACTTGCTAACTCGCACTATTTGTAGTAATAAAACTTAATTGCCTATTTAAGCTTGTTTTAGTGCAGGTCATAGTATCTTAAGATCTGAACCTAAAGTAAAAGTACTGCAGAGTCTATGTAATCCCTTGTGATTACAACATTTGACTCAGTTCTCTATATATTTTAGAAATGAGGCCTTTATCACGGACACTAGTTGCAAAAATTCTTTCCTAGTTTTCTGCTTCCCTCCTAATCTTGATTGCATTGGGTTTATTTGTGCAAAAACTTTTCAATTTGTTGCAATCAAAATTATCCATTTTACAGTTCATAATGTTCTCTATCTCTTGTTTGGTCAAAAAGTTCTTCATTCTCCATAAATCTGACAAAGGCACTATTCCTTGCTCCCCTAATTTGTTTATAGTATCAATCTTTATACCTAGATTGTGTATCCATTTAGACTTAATTCTTGGCATTGTATCAGGCATTGGTCTATGCCCAGTTTCTGCCACACTGTTATCTAGTATTCCCATCAGTTTTTGTCGAACAGTGAGTTCTTATCCCAGAAGCTGAGGTCCTTGAGTTTGTCAAACAGTAGATTGCCATATTCATTGACTACTGTGTCTTGAGTACCTAACAAATTTCACTGGTCTACCCTTCTATTTCTTAACCAGTACAAAGTGGTTTTGATTATTGCTGCTTTATAATACAATTTGAGATCTGGTAGAGCTAGGCCACCTTCCCTAGCATTTCTTTTCATTAGTTCCCTTGATATTCTGGACCTTTTGTTCTTCCAGATGAATTTTGATATTATTTTTTTCTAGCTCTAGAAAATAATTATCTGATAGTTTGATTGGTATGGCACTGAATAAATAAATTAATTTAGGTAGAGTTGTCATTTTTATTATATTAGCTTGGCCTGGCCATGAGCATCTGATGTTTTTCCACTTACTTAGATCTATTTGAGTGAAAAGTGATTTGTAATTGTGTTCATATAGTCCCCAGGTTTGTTTTGGCAGATAAACTCCCATTTATTTTTTAGTGTCTACTGTAGCTTTAAGTGGCATTTCTCTTTCTATCTCTTGCTGTTAGGCTTTATTAGTAAAGTATAGAAATGCAGATGATTGATGTGGGTTTACTTTGTAACCTGTAACTTTACCAAAGTTGTTTATTATTTCAAGTAGTTTTTTATTTGATTCTCTGGGATTCTCTACATCATCATGTCATCTGCAAAGAGTGATAACTTAGTTTCTTCTTTGCCTATTCTAATTCCTTCAATTTCTTTTTCTCCCCTTATTGTTAAAGCTAAAATTTCTAGTACCATATTGAATAACAGTGGTGATAATGGACATCCCTGATCTTATTGGAAATGCATCTAGCTTATACCCATTACATATAATGCTTGCTGGTGATTTTGGGTAGATACTCCCTATTATTTTATGGAAGGCTCCATTTCTTTCTATGTTCTCCAGGCTTTTCAATAGGAATGGGTATTATATTTTGTCAAAAGCTTTTTCTGCATCTATTGAGATAATCATGTGGTTTCTGTTAGTTTCGTTGTTGATATGATCAATAATGCTGATAGTTTTCCTAATACTGAACCAGTCCTGCATTCCTGGTATAGATCCTACTCTGATCATAATGTATTATTCTCATGATGAGTTCCTGTATTCCTTTTGCTTATATCTTATTTAAAATTTTTGCATCTATATTCATTAGAGAAATTGGTCTATAATTTTCTTTCTCTGTTTTGTTTCTTCCCGGTTTAGGTATCAGAACCATATTTGTATCATAAAAAGAATTCGGTAGCATTCCTTCTTCACCAATTTTCCTGAACAGTCTATATAGTATTGGAATTAACTGTTCTTTAAATGTTTGATAGAATTTACTTGTAAATCCATATAGCCCTGGAGATTTTTTCCTAGGGAGTTCATTGATGGCTTGTTCTCTTCATGACTTTTCTTTTCATATTTTTAAAATCATTGGTTAGTTTTTCTTCTGCTTCTCTAATTTGGCTTTTACAATCCTTCTTGAGCACTTCCAAGAATGCTCTTTGGGCTTGAGACCAGTTCATATTCCCTTCTGAAGTTTCAGATGGGAGTACAGTCTCAATGCTGATGTCTTTGGTATTTGTGTTTTGGTCCTTGTACCCATAATAAGCTTCCATGGTCTATTCTTTTCCAGTTTGCTTTCTGTTCATGATGATCACCCTTTTCCTGGATTTTAGAGTGGATCTCTGCTTCTGGGGCACAGGGAGCTCAGTCCCATGCTTCTTGTGCTTAGAACTTGAGGCTTTGTGTACTGTGGCCTGTGATTCTTTCAGCTAGAAGCTAGAATGCTGTAGCTTACCTGGTACTGAGCTTGTTGGTGTGTCAAAGCAGAGGCCAGGTGAAGTCTTTCTGAGTTTCCCAGGAGTTACCTTGGAGCTCATTGAGCTGTGTGAGTGTGGGGGAGGGGTGGTCTGGCCACAGAAAGTCTCCTTTACTGAGCTAGAGTGCAGGTAGCCTCAGTGGTTGGTGAACTCTGTCTCCAATAGTGTTTTCCTGATTCCCCTGGCTATGCTGAGGTATACCTGGGGTCCTGGTATTGGCAGTTGTAGGCTCCAACCCCTAGGGCTCAGGATCTCTTCCTGGTTCACTGAGGTTGAGCTGTCTGTGACAGCTCTGATCCTGCACTGGTCCCCTTCATCCACACAAGAGGGACCCCTCTTTGCGATTTTCCTACCCTCACAGGTTAAAAGACTGTTTATCCCTTTGGCTAATCCTACAGCTCCAGGATTTTTCCTGGGGAAATATTCTCTGGGTTTTTCAAGGTCAACAAGGGGAGGGAAAACCATCTTTGTTCCAGGAAGTTCAAGTAGGTGACTTACAGACATTTAATTTGTGGGCTGATCATCTCAGGGGTGGTTGTTGCTATTACCTGCGGCCCTGCCCTTCTCTCACTCACTTCCACTGGACTCCTGTCCTGGGTTAATATGTTTGAGAATCCATACTGCCACAGACCACCAAGTGATTCCTGTTCAGCTTTTATATGGTGGAGTCAGTGCTTGTACAGCCTGTATGCTGTGTGCATCTCCAGCCCTGTGCAATAGATCCTTCCTGTCAACCTTTCGTGCTGTCCTGGGCTAGAAATCTGCCACACTGTCTCCTATTCGATTCTGCCACTCTAGAATTTGTTCAGATTTTCTTTTTAGAGGTATCTGAAGGAATTTGTCTTAGAGTTTAAGTGAGTACTTGTTCTCGCTCCAATATCTTGGCTCCACCCCCTGTACAAAAATATTTATAGCAGCTCTTTCTGTGGTGGCAAAGAATTGGAGGCTGAGGGGATCCCCATCAATTAAAGGCTGAACAAGTTGTGGCATATGATTGATGGAATGCTATTGTGTTATAAGAAATGATGAGCAAGATGTTTTCAGAAAAACCTGGAAAGATGAACTGATGCGAAGTGAAGTGAACAGAACCAGGAGAACATTGTATATAATAACAGTAGTATTGTAAACTGATCAGCTGTGAATAACTTAGCTATTCTCAATAATACAATGATCCAAGATAATTCTTTTTTTAATTTAAATGGTATTTTATTTTTTCCCCAATTACATATCAAGAAAATATGTAGCATTCACTATTACAATATTTTGAGTTCTAAATTTTTCTCCTTCCTTCTCCCTCCTTCTGAGAATGAGAAGCAGTTTGATATAGTTTATATGTGTGCTATCATGTAAAACATATTTATATATTCATCATAGTTATGGAAGAAGAAACTAATCAAAAGGAAATAAAATCATGAGAAAGAATAAAGTGAAAAAATATGCTTCATTCTGCCTTCTGAGTGCATCAGTTCTTTATCTGGATATGTATAGTATTTTTCTTCGTAAGTCCTTCACACTTGTCTGATCTAGGACAATTCTGAAGGACTTATAATGAAAATTTTTATCCATCTCTAGACAAAGAACTAATGAAGACTGAATGCAGGTTGAAGTATACTTTTTTAAACAATTTTCTTGGGGTTTTTTGGAGTTGTTTTTACAACATGACTAATATGGAAATATGTTTTGCATGATTGCATATGTATGACTTATATCACATTGCTTGCCTTTTAAATGAGGGGGAAGGGGATGGAGGATGGAAAAGAATTTGGAACTCAATTTTTTTAAATGTTAAAAACTATTTTTACATATACTTGGAAAAAATTAAATATTTTTAATTGTAATTAAATTTTAAAATTTTTATTCATTTTTTGGTAATGAAATTTTTCAGGATAGTACCTTAACTGTACCTAAATAACAGTTAACAGGCTATCTACCCTGAGGTAGCAGCTACCTCCTAACGTTACTGAATGTGTATCATCTAATTATGATTAGCTAATTATGAGAAAATACCCATTATAGCATTCCCTCCCACCACCACATCTGAGGAAGCAATGTGCCAAGGCACCTAAAAGAATAATCATGAATGTAGTAAGACTGGCCACAAGCTCATGTCCCTATCAATACTGCCATGACTTGCAGGTGGAATGGTGAATCAAAAGTTATCTGACAAGTGCTAACAGAAGTGAAACTTTTTCTCTTCTTCTCTCTTAGACTCAACTTGCACTATGACAAAGATTCAACCTGCTGCTTAAGAACACTCCTCTTGAGATTGAGTTCAGCTTGCTCTCCACAGACATAGGTGCTGACCAAATACAAAGACTACTCCATGGCCAGGTAGTAATATTAGAGTCTACATCAGAGGTCCCAATCCAGATTCCTCCATCATCTTGGGACCTGACCAACTGTGCTATATCATTCAGTAACCCTGCTTGGAAAGGTAATTTAGAGCCCTGATTCTCTATTATTGGTGTGATGGCAGCTCATGCCACATAACTATACATTTGTTTCTAAAGCTGGGGAAAAACTTCAGAAATCCCACCCCTCCTCAAATCCAAATCTAGGGGTCTACATGTAGGCTTTTATATCTATATCATGAGTTCTCTAAGTCTGGGAATCTAGAGTCTAAATCTCTCCAGCCTTTAGTGTATAAGACTCTAAGCCTTGGGGCATAGGTTGTTAGGTCTAGGATTATAAGACTGTAGTTCTCTAAACATAGGTTTCTAGCTTTATAAGGGTTAAAATCTAAGGCTCTAATACCTAAATCTAGAGACCTAGACGTCTAGGCCACTCAGTTTCCACAGGCGGCTAGGTGGCGCTGCATTGGATAGGGTGCTTGGCCTAAAGAGTAAGAAAAACTCATCCTCTTGAGTTCAAATCTGGCCTCAAACACATACTAGCTCTGTGACCCTGGGCAAGTCACTTAACCCTGTTTGCTTCAGTTTCCTAAGCTGTCAAATGAGCTGGAGAAAGAAATGGCAAACTACTCCAGTTATCTTTGCCAAAAAAAAAAAAACCCCAAATGGGGTCATGAGGAGTCAGTCACAACTGCAAAATGACTAAACAAGTCAGTTTTCTCATCTATAGATGGGGATAGTAATAGCATCTACCTCCCAAAGTAGTTGTGAGAATCAAATAACAAGCTTTGCATATTTTAAAGCACAGTACAAATGCTAGTTATTAGCCTAGGTCCTCAACTTCATTCAATCTGTCTCTAAGATCTAAATCTAGACACATTTTATTAGAGAACTAATCATAGACTTTATTAGCCTTTAGGTTTTAGACCTAATAGCCCTGGAAATCTACTATTAGACACCTAGACTTTGAGTTCTATGTCATTCATTTTCTAGGTCATTAAGCCTAGATATGTAAGTCTCCAGGTTTCTAAACCTAGGTCTGTAAATACCTGTGTTCCTAAATTGTAGTCTGGGAGGTCAAGGGTCATAGACATAGATAACTAAGTCTAGACC
>JAQQSK010005825.1:0-14727 GCA_028658325.1 Potorous gilbertii
GCTATCAAATAAAAATTGATAATCTTAAAAGTTTACACACATACATATGTGTGTACATATATATGTATATGTGTATGTATGTATGTATATTAGTTACTCTGTTGGAGTTTCAAATTCAGTATTTGCATTCTTTATTAGCACCTTCCTTTAAAACAGAGGGTTTTTCTCAAAACATGTTACTAAATAGCATATTGTTAGACTCGAGAAATCTGATTCTCTCTCCCTTTAATTGCCATCTGATCTAATTTACTTTTGGAAGTGCCAAGCATAGTTTTTCTAGTAGAAAACATGCCCCATTAAAAAAAAAACTTCATATCAAATAGGTCTCACACAGATCTCATACAAAAAAACTACAGAGACAACTAATAGAAATACACAAGGAAAAGCCATTTTATAATACCTAAGTGGCCAAAAGATATAAACAAACAGTTCTCAAAAGAACAGCAAACTATCAAGAACCACATAAAAATGCTCCAATTCACTAATAATAAGATAAATACAAATCCAAACAAGTTTGAGGTTTTATCATATTCTCAACAAATTGGTAAGGGTCACAAAAAATGGAAATAGTCAATGTTGGAGAATTTGTGGGAAAAGAAGCAAACTAATGCATTGTGGGTGGATAGGTACAATTGCTCTGGAAATCAATTTGGTTTTATGTGACAGTGGCTAAAATATCCAAATCCTTAGACACAGATTATGCCATTAGGTGCACATACCATGAAACTCAGTTACAAAAAGAAAGAAATCTCATATGCACCAAAATGTTTATAGCAGTACTTTTTTGGGATGGTAAAGAACTAGAAATAAAGAGATGGCCATCAATTGGAGAATGATTAAAGAAATTATGGCTCATGAATATAATAAAATAGTATTCCTATGCTGTAGAAATGATGGATATAATAAATACAGAGAAGTTTGGAAAGATGTAAATGAACTGATGCAAAATGAAGCAAGCAGAACCAGGAAATTAATACATATAATGGTAGTAAAAATGACAAGAACAGTAAATCAACCAAAACTAAATGTTGCAAAATCATCATGTCCGGACTTGGCCCCAAAGAAGAGATATGAAAAAGTACCTTTCCCTGCTTCTTTGGAGGGGGATTATGATTATGGAATATTGCTTAGAACTTTACACTTTGTCAATGTAGTCATTTTGTTTAACTTTTTTCTTCCTTTTACTGTGTGAAATAACTTTCTGGGAGAGGGCAGAGGTTAGGATTTAATGGAAAATGTAGATGATATAAAAACAAAAGATATCAATATTTTTAACCAGCTTTATGGGCTTATTTATTATTTAAGATTTTAGGACTTAGAGAAGAAGGAAACTAATCCAAACTAATCCAAAGAAGGAAGCAAAATCCAAAAATAAAAATCCTCATTTACTGATGAAGAAACTGTTACCCAAAAAGTTAAACTAATTCTCCCATGGTCATACAAGTAGTAAATTATGAAAGTGACACAGTAATAATAAGAGTTAACATTTATACAATGTTTTAGGTTTGCAAAGCAAAACGCTTTACAAATATTATCTTATTTTATCCTCCTGAGAAATAGATGTTGTTATCCTCATGCTACAGGTGAGGAAACCAAGAAAGGTACTGGCTAAGTGATGTATCTGTGATTACACAGCTAGTAAAGATCAAAGGTTGGATTTGAATTCAGCTCTTCCTGACTCCAAGCCCATGACCCATACCACCTAACTGCCGGCAGGAGCACTGGTTCAAGGTCCACATTGCTTAGGTGAGGCATCGGACAGAAAAAGACTATCTTAGTGATTCAAATCCAGCCTCAGACACTTACTAGCTATGTGACCCTGGTCATGTCACTTAACTCCATTTGCCTCAGTTTCCTCATCTATAAAATGAGCAGAAGGAGGAAATGGCAAACCATGCCAATAACTTTGCCAAGAAAACCCTTAATTGGGTCTCAATGAGTCAGATGTGACCAAAAAACAACAAAACACCATTCTGCCTCCCTCCATTTACATAACTCAAATTCTGCCCTTTGCTAACCCATCTCAGGTAACGTTAGAATAACTAACACAGTTCAAAGTGGGTTTTCTAAGTTACTAAATAGTTCCAGAAGACTCATCTCTCAAGTGGATTGAGTTTATAACTACTTTCAAGTGGTTAGAGTTCATTCTATCTAGGCAGTAGCACCAATCTACAATCTCAGACATGGAAAAATAAGAGTTCTAAATGAGCTACAGCCACCTGAAACTTACCTTTCAGAAATAGGGACAAAGGAGGCAGATCAGAGAGAAAAGACTCTTGGTCCTCCCCTGAATTAACCTGCTTTTATAACTATTTCTGTGCAAGGTCCTATGAAGACATGCACAGACTTATAAACAGAGGTACACTGGTAAACATTCAACAACTGCCTCTCCACAGAGGGGGAAAGCACACTTTTAAGCTTGATCTGCTTTATTAATATTTTCCCTATCACTTTCTTTAGTCTAGACAATTAAAAACAGCAAAAATTAGACCTTGATTTGTAACATTTGGTGACTGAGAAAGTATAGATATTCAGACTGAAAATGTAACATTCAGCTCTCACAAGTTGTTTCCAGCATACCTCTTCATGTAGGGCTCAGTCAGTTACCTGATTTATAAGAAGGCAGTCAGCCCTGACTTCCTGATAGAGTGCCTGACACATATTTCAGTTATTCAGTTGTTTCTCAGTCCTTTCTGACTCTTCATGACACTGCTTAAGGTATTCTTGGCAGAGACACTAGAGTGGTTTGTCATCTCTTTCTCCAGCTCATTTTACAGATGAGAAATCTGAGGCAAACAGGGTTTAGTGACTTGCACAGGTTCACCTAACTACTAAGTGTCTGAGGCCAGATTTAAACTCAGGAAGGTGAGTGTAGCTCAATGCACTGCCTAGTTGTCCATTTTTCAGATTAGCTAACCTTAAAGGGAAATGGTATAGATGTCAAAATGAGTGAAATATGTTTTGAGAGAGGAAAAAAGGAGGATAAGCAGAAGCTTAACTTTGCCAGACTGGCAAGTCCTCATATGAGAGGACCCTGGGAATCCCAGAAGCATGATGGAGAGTACTGAACACACAGAAATTTGTGAAAAGTGGAAGTCAGGGGAGATGACATGAATTATCTTACCTAGGTAATAATTTTCCCCAAGGTGAGCTCTATTGGGCAAAAGCCTCTTATGCCAGTTTTTATTTCTTGGGTTTCTGAAGCTAGATAACCAGGGATGCTCTTTGTAATGGAATAGAATGATTAAGCATTTATAAATTGCCTACTATGTGCCAGACCTTGTGTCTAATGCTTTTTTTAAGATTATTTTTCATTGATCCTCACAACAACCCTGTGAGGTAGATGCTGTTATTTCCATTTTACAGATGAGGAAACTGAGGCAAATAAAGGTAGAGTGACTTGCCTATGCTTATACAATTAGTGTCTTAGACCAAGCAGGTGTTTCTGATGCTAGGCCCAGTGCTACATCCATTGTACCACCATCATCTCTTGGAATATGATCAGAGTTGCTCTTCCTGACTCCAATGATCCAAGTCGGGGCTTTGGGACCTGCTTCTGGCCCTGTGGTGAGCATTGAAAGGGCCTGATATTTGACAAGATGTGGCAAACCCTTGGAGCTTCCCTACCTCTTGACTGTAGCCATTGGATCAGAGTGTTTTTGTCCACTAACAGAAGAAATCCCTTCTTTCTCTGCTGTTCTTGTTTCAACGATCCCATGTGGTTAGTATAGGGTTCCCCTCCCCACATTTCTAGACTTAACACAAGAGAGGTCAGTATATGGGCTTCTTCTGACCTGCTATAGCTCTCACATGGAACATGGACTCAACCAGGTAAGTTTGTGACCAGGCTCCTCACTACATTTTCGGCTTTGCTGAGTAGAAGATTGAATATCATCAACTGAGAGGTGGATGTGTCCAGGCTTTGACATGACCCTCTCCTCCCCACCCAGAGTCTGGCAGTGCAGAGATCCTAGGTTAAATGACTGAAGCTGTGTGTTGGCAGAGGCAGTTTCTGTATCTGAGAGCATGGCTACTGACTAGAACATTGGCCCTTGTCGGGATATTTTAGCAGAAGACACGTACCAGAAGTGATTTGGACAGTGCAAAGCAGAGGTGAGATATAAAATGCCTAAGCAGCTATCTCATAAACTGCTTTACTTTCCGATGAGCCTTAAGTATCAGCCTCCCAGCAGAATGTTAATAGCAGTTATGTTAAGTCCCTGACTCTTTTTTTAAAAATTTGTTTGCTTGTTTGTTTTGGTCAAATAGGCAGTTGTGAATGATCTGTTTTATATTACTTTTGCATGCAATGACTGAATGCCTATCCCATTTCTGATTTATAATAAATATGTTCTTAATTTTCCCTTTTTGGAAAATCCTGGTTATAAACTTAAAGCTAAACATTAATTTTTTCCCAGTGTGTTGTGATAAAGGCTAAAAAGCCAAAGAATAAGAGCAAAAGGGAACCTACCCTCCTTCCCCCCATTAGAGGACTCCTCCAGGACTAAACAGCTTGACCAAATGACTGGGTCCAGAGTCAAAGAGCCCCTTAGTGGAGAAGGTAGTTAGCACACTATGCCAATCCCTAGGGGAACCAGTCTAGATTCCTTGATGTTAGACTTTCTTCTAGCAAAGTCTTGAAAGTTAAATATCCCAAAGGTCTATAAAAGTGACAGAATGTAGGTACCTTGACGACCAGGACTCCTTCATGTCTGTCTTTCTATTCCCCAACACCTAACAGATTTCTGGTACATAGCAGGTGCTTAATAAATTCATACTAGTCAAAGTTATTAATATCAAATTTGAAAACAAGATCCATTAACCTAACACCATTTTGATTAAGCTTATCTCCTTCCATATGAAATTAGTTGATTTTCAATCTATCATTCAATTCCATTCAAGTTTTCATCGTGTTTTTAAAATGTAATGTTATATAAAAAAAATCTCTAAGTCACTACTGATTAGAGAAATTCAAATTAAAATAACTCTAAAATGCCACCTCACACCTATCATATTGGCTAATATGACAACAAAATGGAAAATGATAAACGTTGGAGGGGATGTGGAAAAATTTGAACACTAATGTACTGTTGTTAGAGTTATGAAGTGACTCATTCTGGAGAACAAATTAGAACTATGGTCTAGGGGCTATAAAATTGTGCATACCCTTTGATCCTAGGGTAGATTCTAGATTCGACAGACAGAAAGAGAGAACCTATTTGGACAAAAATATTTATAGCAGTTCTCTTTGTGGTAACTAAGAATTGGAAAATGAGGGGATGCACATCAATTGGGGAATGGCTTAACAAGTTGTGATATATGATTGTAATGGAATATTATTGTGTTGTAATGACAAACAGAATGTCTTTAAAAAAAAACCTGGGAAGACTGACATGAACTGATACAAAGTGATGTGAGCAGAACCAAGGAAGCATTGTGCACAGTAATAGTAGTAATATTGTACAATGAACAACTGTGAATAACTCAGCAACACAATGATATCCAAGACAATCCCATAGGACTCATGATGAAAAATGCTATACACCTCCAGAGAAAGAACTGATGTTGTCTGAATACAGACTGATGCATACCATTTTTCACTTTCTCTTTTTTTATTCCAGTCTTCTTGTACAAAATGACTGATATGGCAATCTGTATTAGATTGCTTACTCTCTCGGTGGGGGGAGGGGGAAGGAGGAACAGAGGCATAGAATTTGGAATTAGAAACTTTTTTTTAAAATATTAAAAATCTTTTTACATTCAATCAGGAGAAAAATAAAATATTATTAATAAAAAATAAGGTTATGTTATGATGATATTCTAAGGAACATTTTTTCTTTTGCTCTACGAACTTGTGATTCATCCGGATAGGGAGAGCCCAATGAAAAATTCTTTTCCCTAAAGAAGACTAGTAATTCCTTTGTAATATTAAGGCATTATCTGAGGCACCGAGGTTACACAATTTGCCTTGTGTTGACCCAGCCAGTGCAGGTTTAAACCAATGCTTGAATCCAGGTCTCCTTGACATCCAAGGCCAACTATCTCTCCAATGTGCTTGCTCCCCACACTGCCTCTCAATAAACACTTGAAGGGGAGAGGAGTGTGTGTCTGCACTCCAGTTAATATTCTTTTCCAGTTTAAATACTCTATAGCTTAAAAAAACCTCAGAATGCTTGATTTATAAATGAAAGTCATTTTTCTTTTAAAAGTAACTTTCTTAAGCATCCTTAAAAGGGTGACATTCAATGCAGTGAGTTGTCTCCTCTGGCAAGCTACACATTTTTAACCATGCAGATTTCAAAAGAAAAAAATCTGAAATTAAAGGAAAATATACAGGTTCCTTTTAGGGTATTTCTAATCCAGAAACCTAGAATTTAGGCAAGAGAATCAGTTTAGTTCTGCAGCCAGCTGCAGGCTGGGGTATTGCTTAGGATTGCTCCTTTGAAATGCATCCTTTTCTGTCTGAAGGAAAATCCGTCTTACCACTGCTGGTCTTCCTTTATCTTCTCACCTGAAGTCAGGTTTTCCATCTGAGCATTCATACATGGGAAATATATTCATGCACTTTTCCTTCTGCCTGTCAAAAGACATAATATGCCTGATATATGATGTGTTATTTGTTCCTTATCAACTGTTAATTATGATGACAGTTTGCAACTGAAAAAGATTTTTAAATTCAGTGCTACTCAGATGTCTAGGCAGGTTAGAAGTGCAGCCTGACATCACTGCTCTCTCTTTACACTTACTCATTGTTCTCGGGATGCTGACAGAAATGTTTGCTTTTTGTGATGATAAGTCAGACTGCCCTCTTTTCTGAAAGGGAAGTCAGGCAACTGGGAGAAAAAAAGTTTGGGAAATCAAGACTTCTACGACTTTTCCACCCAGAACTGGGAAGAAAGTAGTAATCTGAGCTCTGAGGGCTTTAAACAATGCCTTGTGATACCTAAGTGATTTATTTTAAAATGCTGGGTTCGCCTGGTGTGAAAAATCTGTTGTTGTCCTCTATTAAGATAATGAATGGTGTGAGTAATATTAGCATGCCATTATTAATATACATCTAATCCATCTCAAACCCTGTCTTTTTTCTTGGTTTTTTTTTCTATTCCACTTTCACCATCCCCCGTTTATTAAAATGAAATCTTACCACATGGATTATAGATCAGTGGGAAGCTACCAAAGTTCATCCAGGTTAGAGTACAAGGATAGGTACTGAATGATGAGGGACAAAGGAGCAGGTCTGTATGCACTTAATGTGTGGGAAAGAAACCTCTTAGAGTAAGTGAGGGTACCTCAGAACTAATGTGCTAATGAGGTGCAAAAACCTCTGAAAGTAAACGATGACAAAGCTGCCTTTAAAAAAAAAACAAAAAAAGACAGAAACAAGTGTTCATATTGTGGAACTATTAACGACTGACATCTCAATTCTAAGAATTCTACCAATGTCGTTATTAAGATATATCTTGCACCCAGAAACAGATGGGAATGTGCCAATAAGAAACTAAAAAAAAATCAGCAACAACAGGTGGAATATGTGTGTTACAGCACCGTGACATAGACCTCTGAAACTGAAATTTATTGTGTTACATCACTAGCAACTTCTACTTCAATAAAGTCCAGACCAGCATTTCTACTGATTCTTCTATTACTTTCCCTTTCCTATGCTACTCTCCTTTATAAACACATAGTAACCCTTCTGTCAGAGGTTCTTTCCAAATGGAAAGGGGCTGGATATTTTTAGAGAAACTAATCTGGTTCATTACTCCCATCCAGATAATCTGAAAACTCCATTATCACATCACTATCGTCAGGGTGACATCAGTAACTCCCCTTATTGGGGCCCATGCTCACAAATATTTTGAGATTAAGGGAAACGAGTAAAATGTTTTCCAGGGCTCTATGGAAAGTAACAATGGCCACCAAGGAGGAGTCATCCCCACAGAAGCCTGTACAGTCTGAGACACTTATAGTTCTGCCCTAAGATCTCCAACAAGGGGAACTGGGAGGTTGTTCTTACAGGTTGATACCCCTTTCTATGGCTATACTACTACTTTTTATCTGCAACTGTCACCTCTAGCCCTTCTCAGCAGAAATCCTAAGTCCTCCAATCTCAGACACCTTTAACAGTCTTTGTTGTTCAGCTTACAACTCTTAACAGTACCAAGAGATCACTCCAGAAATCCACTTTTATTTGGGTCTTATCTTGCCATCTCACCATCAGCTTCTATGTTTATTGTTCAAAATGCACTCTGAGACCAAAGGGATTCCATTTCTGAAGTTTCTTTTTGTATTTCAGCTCCAATGACCTTAGGCTTCATTTATAGGGAAACCTCATTCTAAGAGAAATCATCTGATATTGCATCTGGTAAGTTGTCTCCCTACGTCTGTCTTAGCAGATAACTGCCAGTCAGTCAGTATTCTGCCTCCTCCATTTCTCCCTAGTGCTTAAATGAAAAAGATAGATAGATAGTATTTATATAGAACTTTAAGACATGGAAAGCATTTTACACAAGTCATCTCATTATCATCCCCATTTTATAGATGAGGAAACTGAGATTAAGTGATTTGCCCAAGGTCACAAAACTGATAAGTGTTTCTGAGGCAAAAACTGAACTGGCATGGAGGTAGGTACTCCTAACTCCAATCCACTGCACCCTTGTGGGCTAAGTGGTATACCTCCTTGTTTGGTACTATAGGGCAGAACCAGGAGCAATAGGTAGAAGTTACAAAGAGGCAAATTTAGGTCTAAACTGAGGAAAAACTGCTTAACAACAAGACCTATCCACACAATAGGTATTCTCGAGAGGGGCTGAGTACCCCATCCATGGAGGTCTGGCAGAGTCTGAATTGGTAGAGAAAGTTTCCCCTCTGGAAGCTCCCTACACTGGTAAAATAATTTACACTCACCCATGCTCATCCGACCCACTGACAGAGTTTTGATGTCCTGCAGTGTGGCACACTGCCTGTATTTTCAGATTTTTTTTAACATATTGATAAGTTTTCTCATTTTTTCTTTTTTTTTTTTCTTGTTTCTTCTTTAAAAAAAAATTTGCTATATGGGATGGCTCTCTAGGAAGGGGAGAGGAAGGGATACTGGGGACAATTTCAGTCATGTTAAAACAAAAATATCAATAAAATGTTATTTTAAGAAAGTTAAATTACAATGCCTACTTCTTGAGGGAAGATAACAATGTAAGGGTCTCCAATCGCCACTGGTCCCTACCTCAGGGACCAGGGCTTTGTCTTAACATCTGATGACCTATGTCTAGTTAAGCAAGGCCTCAACAGAGATTGTATCTTATGAAGTCAACTTCCACTACATCATACTAAAGTCACATATAGTCAATAATGCTGGTACTAAGAATATATTCTTGATTCCCAACTGGAACCACTTAGGAACCCAATGGACAGCAGTACTAAACCCTCTCCCTCTTTACTGAAGTGGCCCTCTCACTGAATCCACTAAGAGTGTTTAGTCCTGGGATGTATAACTAACTAAAAGAAGGGCCCAAATCTTTTTCTCACACTCTTTGGTTAATTATTTCTCCCTGTTGTACTGGTGAAAATTCCTTAAAGCTAAGGTTGACTCAAATCTAGGGTTGCCCCAAAGAGTAGAGTAGAAATGTATTCAATGTACATTTATTCCCCACACACAAAAAAAATGCTAAACATAAAAGGTTCTCACTAATGCACACTGACAGAAACTTAAACAAATACAAATAATATTACGGTTATATCAGGGGGTTAAGACTCAAATACTAAAACATGAAGCAGTTTGTGAGACTAAAATTTTTTTCTCAGCTCTCCTGTCCAAACAATTCCTTCTAAGTCCATGTCCTCTCACACAAGTGATCTCAAGGCTTAGAATTCATCTTATTGCTGGTGGTCATCTTTCCCAATGAAAAAACTCCTCTGCTATAGTTCCTTCCAACCAAAGGACCCAGAATCTTAAACCTCCTGGACTCATGAGATTGTTTACCAAATGCAGACGTACATCTCAGGATTGATATTTTGTCACCTACACTCAGGAAAGAACCATCACAGAAGAGGAAACTCCAAGCCCAGTCTTGGGTTTACACCAGTAGGGTATATACTTTAGCTGTGATACATGAGAATTTGGACATCTGGTAGGGTGAGGGGAACATAGACTTGCCATACAGAGTCAAAAGAAGGAGAGTATGGGGATGCAATTACTCCCTTTTTAAAGGTCCACTGAGTCTTTGACTCTTCTAGCTCAGTGATTAGTAAAGGAATCACTTCATCCTCCCCAAAATCACCAGAATCCTCAAAACTGAATCACATCTGGTCAAGCAGAAGCAGCCAAGGGCTTCATCATCCCCAAAACACCAAAAAGCAGTCTGTCAAATGCAATGAGGCCTTGTGTAAGGGCAGGTCTTCCAAACAGGTCAACTGGAACTTGCCAGTAGCCTGGAATAGTCACTGCATGTTCTTTTGTCTCCTCCTCTCTGCTTCCAGCAGGTCAGGAAACACAAGCAGCTGTCCCATCTGCTTGAGACTTATGCTGTGAGAAACCCCAGTCAACCCATTTCACTTTCAGTAATGCTTCCAATGCCCCACACTGAGCAGCACTTGTAAGATGTGGAGGAAATTTAAAATTGCTTCTAATTAAGGAAGCTAATTGGGGGTTAAATGAGAATTGCAGATACCACTTAGTCTAATATTTTACAAATGAGAAAACTGAGTCTTAGGGATGTCTTAGAATGACATGCCTGTGTCACACAACTAATAAGCAGCAAACCTGGTTATTGAACCCCCAGGTCTCTTAATTCTAAATCTAACATCTTTTATGCTATACTATGATGACCAATTTAACTGTTGGGTGATATCATTTCTTTATTTGTAGAAAACTTATCTCATCTCAAAACTGTTTTAAATTGTTCTTATTGTTAGTTAGAAGGGATAAGCATACTTATAAAAATAAAATAACAGTAAGGTCATTTATTGTTACTTTATAATTTCTGATTTATAATTTCAATACCTAAGATTTTGATGCAGTTTTCCCCCCTTCTTAGATACTTTTGTGGTAATTTAGGTACACTGCCACCAAATGGTAGAAATGTATCAATCTGACTGTAACCACAACTAAAATAAAGATTTTACAACACACCTATCTGCAGCATCTACCAGTGTGTGTACAATAGGAATGAACTCACTCCATTCTACTCCAATATCTGATCATTGGATTCAGATGGCCCTGGAGGAGAAGTGAGGCTGGTGACCTTGTACAGCCCTCCCTCATTCAAAACAAAGTCCAGTACAAGTCATGTCTTCTCTCTCTGATGGCATGGTCTTCTTCAGCAACAAAAGATAAACACAATAATCAACCAAAAAACCATATTAACAAAGTTGAGTAATGTTTCCTATGCTGGAGCAATTCTGTCCCATAAAAAGGTTGGAATGCCCTGAGAATTATGGTCAGTAGATGAAATCTGGTTTGGTTAAAACCCAGTTGAGTGGTCTTTTTCTCCTTTCCTTTCTGGAGACCACTGTGATCAAACCAAAAAACGTCAGTTCCTTCCTTTCTGGGCCCCATTCCTGACTTTCTAAGCCCTCTGCCCCATTCTCTCACCCTCCTTTTATGGTTAGTCTTCCACCATCAGAAAGTAAGCACTTTGAGGGCAGGGATTGTCTTTTTGCTTATATTTGTAACTCCAGCGCTTAGCAGAGCCTGACTTAAATGCTTGTCAACTTGATTCGGTTGAATCATATCCCTGCTCACACATCTAGAAAATGAACTCTGACTTAGAGTTTCTGCCACTGCCTAAGATTTTTATACGAATTTTCTCTAACAGATTTACAGTCAAAAAATGTGTATCTTAATTATTTTTAAAGAGACTATTAAAATAGCTCCATATGTACATTGGACTAGGACCAAAATTAAATAGGAGGATAATGAATTGAAAGATGTTGGGAAATTGTTCAGGGCTTTTAGTAAAGCCATAACTTTAATAAGATAAGCAGGGCTCTGACTGAGGGCCCCAAACCTTAGAAAACAAAAAAGGTAAATGATGATTTTTAAAGACTGTGCGCTTTACAATTCACTAATGTACATGTACATAGTACCTATACTCCAACAACACAGAAGCAATTGATCTCAGATGTACTTAGCAAGAAAAATGACTTGAGGGGCAGCTAGGTAGCACAGTGAGTAGAGTACCAGCCCTGGAGTCAGGAGGACCTGAATTCAAATCCAACATCAGAAAATTTACAAACTTACTAGCTGTGTGACCTTGAGCAAGTCACTTAACCCCAATTTCCTTCCCCCACCAAAAAAAAAAAAAGAAAAAGAAAAATGAGTTTAAAAACAGAATGTCTTAAATATCCCACCTCCTGGCCCCATGAGCTTTACCCCCAAGAGAGTTCTCCCCTCCTTTCTGTCTTCCTCCCAAAAAGAAAACTCAATCCCACATTCTGCTAGGGACCTTTTCTATTCCCTTAGTTTTCTGTTTTCCTTCTAAGTGTGTGTGTGTGTGTGTGTGTCTGTGTGTCTGTGTGCGTGTGTGTGTGTGTGTGTGTGTCTGTGTGTCTGTGTGTGTGTGATGTCAAGAATTCTAAGAGGTAGAGATGAGGTGGGAATTTATTCCAGCCCCAGAGGATGGTTCAGGACACAAAGATGGATGATTAAATGTTATTATAGTCAAATAATTTTTGTGCATGTTTCAATATACATTCTGAATAGAGGATCTACTTAACATTGTACATCTTTCTTAAGTTATTTGAGTATTTTGCGGAAATCAGTGCAGCATCTAAGCTACCTGTCCTTTCATTTTGGTGCAGCTAGGTAGCACAGTGAACAGAGTGCTTGGACTGAAATCAATAAGATTCATCTTCATGAGTTCAAATCCAGCCTCAGACAGTTACAAGCTGTGTGACCCTGGGCACCTCACTTAACCTTGTTTGCCACAGTTCCTCACCTGCAAAATGAGCTGGAGAAGGAAATGGCAAGCTACTCTGGTATCTTGGTCAGGAAAACTCCAAATGAGGTCATGAGAGTCAGACACTAATGCTGACATGGACACAGTGAAGATGACTGAACAACAATCCTTTCATTTTTCATCTTTGCTACAAAACAGGCCAACTTTCTTCTCTAGATGTTCAAGTCTTTGAAGCTGTCTTTTTACTCATTTCTATTCAAGTGAATTTTTTTATACCAAGTATCTCTGATAAATACCTCACTTCTCAAATATATAGAGAGAATTGAGTTAAATTTATAAGAATATGTCATTCCCCAATCGATAAATGATCAAAGGATATTAACAGACAGTTTTCAGAAAGAGAAATAAAACAACCTGCAGTCATATGAAAAAATGCTCTGAGGGGAGGAGCCAAGATGCTGGAGTAGAAAGATTGACATATGCTAGCTCCCAACCCACAGCCAATGAAGTATCTGTAAAGAAGAACTCCCAACAAATTCTGGAGCAGAAGAAGCCACAAAACAATGGATTGGAGGAGATTTCTGTTCCAGAGAGACCTGAAAAATGGACACCAAATGTCCGTTGAGCCCTGCCTTGGCCACACAGCACCGAGAGGAGCAGATCCAAGCAAGCTTCAGGGAAGAATCCCCAACTGGCTCACCGGTCCCTCCATACACGGGAGCCAAAGGTCAGTGGGAGATCTTTTTTGGCTGGCCAAGAGGGGAGCGGGGTGTCTCCAGAACTCAGGCCCCTTCGGGAGGCAGCAGTGAAAACAGCAATGGATCCATTATCAAAGGTCTCTGCATAAACCCTCTGAGAGAACTAAACCCCGTGCAGCGAACCTGCCCCCATTCGAGCACCTGAACTTAATCATACACTGAATAGCAGCCCTGCCCATTTGAATCTCAGACCCCAGGCACTAGCTGGGTAGAACTGGAGGTGAGGTGGTGTGCACAGGAATCTCATAAATCAAATAACTGGCTGGGAAAATGGCCAGAAAAGGGAAAAAAATAAGACAATAGAAGGTTACTTTCTTGGTGAACAGATCTCTCCTCCCTTCCTTTCAGATGAGGAAGAACAATGCTTACCATCAGGGAAAGACATAGATGTCAAGGCTTCTGCACCCCAAACACCCAAAATAAATATTCAATGGGCTCAGGCCATGGAAGAGCTCAAAAAGGATTTTGAAAATCAAGTGAGAGAGGTGGAGGAAAAACTGGGAAGAGAAATGAGAGAGATGCAAGAAATCATGAAAAGCAGGTCAACACCTTGCTAAAGGAGACCCAAAAAAATGATGAAGAAAATAACACTTTGAAAAATAGGCTAGGGGCGGAGCCAAGATGGCGGAGTAGAAAGATTCACCTATGCTAGCTCCGAATGCACAGCCCATGGATTTCCTCTAAAAAGAACTCCCAACAAATTCTTGAAGAGTAGAAGCCGCGCAGCAACACAGTGAAGGAGATTTCTGTTTCAGAGAGCCTTGAGAAACCCACCCCCAAAGGTCCATCATGCACCAGACGGGCTCAGAGCCCTCCCCTGTCCCAGCCATGTGGCACTGAGAGGAGCGAGCAGATCCAAGCAGGCTTCAGGGACAGAATCTCCAGTAGCTGCAAAGGTCCCTCCACCCACAGACACACAAGTCAGTGAGAGAGACGGGCTGAGAGGGGAGCGGGGTGTCTCCGGGACTCAGGCCCCCTCGGGAGGCAGCAACAGAGGCAGCAGGTGGCCAGAGGCTCCCAGAGCAGGCAGGAGCTCTGCAGCAGCTCCATTACAAAAGGCCTCTGCATAAACCCCC
>JAQQSK010005826.1:0-14727 GCA_028658325.1 Potorous gilbertii
CATGGCCTGAGCCCATGGGGTATCTCTTTCAGATATTTGGGATACAGAGGCTTCGACTCCCATGTCTTTACCTGGGGGTAAGCAGACCTCCTCGTCGTCAAAGACAAATGGAGGAATGATCTTCTCAAGGAAATAACCATCTATGGTCTTTGTTTTTTTCCCTTTTCTGGGCATTTTCCCAGCCAGTTACTTGATTTCTGAGATTCCTCTCCACCCCCTGGCCTAGCTCCGCCCGCTAGTGCTTGGGGTCTGAGACTCAAATGCTCTTCCCCAGCCTCAGGACTTTTGGCGGCAGGACTGGCTTCTCTTCAATGGGGGCTTGTCTGCTGGTTCTCAGGTGGGGGCAGGGCCGCCTCTCAGGCTCAGTTCCCTCAGGGGGTTTATGCAGAGATCCTTTGTAGTGGAGCTGGGGTGAAGCTCCTGCCTGCTCTGGGAGTCTCTGGCTGAGCTGCCTCTGCCTCTGGCCGAGCTGCGTCAGCCTCTGCTGCAGCAGCTGCTTCCCAGGGGGTCCGAGTCCCGGAGATCCCCCGCTCGCCTCTCAGCCTGTCTCTCTCACTGACCTGTGCGTCTGTGGGTGGAGGGACCTTTGCGGCCGCCAAAGATTCAGGTCCCTGACGCCTGCTGGGCTCTGCTCGCTCCTCTCCGTGCCACGTGGTCGGGTCGGGGGAGGGGAGGACTCGGCAGGGCAGGACTCCGCTCCCGTGTCCGGGGTAACTTTGTGGTCGGTTTTTCAGGGCTCTCTGCAACGGAGATCTCCTTCACTGTGTTGCTGCGCGGCTTCCACTGCTCCAGAATTTGTCAGGAGTTCTTTTAACAGGGAATCTATGGTCTGTGGGTTCGGAGCAAACAAATGTGAGTCTTTCTACTCCGCCATCTTGGCTCCACCCCCCTACCCTAGATTTTACTTAGCTTTGCTGGGTGTGATATTTCTGGTCACAGACCAAGTTCTTGTGTTCTTCAATATATAGTTTTCCAAGTTCTATCTCTTACAGTGTGACGGTTGCTAGATCTTGTGTGATTCTAATTATGGTGCTGCTATTTTTAAATTGCAAAGTATGGACCAAGAGTTTCCAAAAGAGTAGATAGTGGAGCCATTTTATCAGACAAAGCAAAATCAATTATTCAAAAAATAAAAGGAGATATATATGAAAGCTACATCAGAATTACAGGAACATAAACGCTAAACTAATATAAGCAATAACCTACTTTCGTATTCCCCATGCCTTAGCATTCCAATTCATGAAAGAAACAGTAACTGATCTACCAGAGGACATAGGCAGTAACAGAGCAATGATAGGAGAGTTCTCTATCCCCCTGGATCACTGTTAAATCAGGAAGACCTGTGTTTAAATATGGTGCCAGGGACTTACAAGCTGTGTCATGCTGAAGAAGTGACATCAGCTGTATGTCCTAGTATTGGGTAGGGAGAATACCATCTACTCTACAGTGTTGTTGTGAGGATTAAACGAGATCATATTTGTAAAAGAAGTAAGCACAGTGCCTGCCATGCAGTAGGTGCTTAATCAGAGTTGATTGCTTGATGAAGAAAGTTTCAAATCTTGACGATTATTCTTCCTTCAGTGTAATAGAGTGCCCAGTTAAGACTTCAACCAGTCTACACTGAAGGCTAAAAGGGAGAAAACCAGAATACTGAAAGGCAGAAGTGAAGACATTTCCGATCTAGAAGAAATATTCCACGTAGAAAGAGTATGAGGCTTGAGGTCCTGGAGTGCATGTTCAAGGCTTTGGGGTAAATGCTTTGTAACTAGTGTTCCTGCTGTACCGTTTTAATGTCATTGCTAAGAAGGGAATTCTACTGCTTGATTGTTAGGGAGAAACAGAGATGGAAGGTACTTCAACCAGAGGTAGTACCCTGGGAGGTCTCACATTTCATCCTGGACCATCTCCAATCCTTCTGATGAATATCAGGTCACTGAAACCAGATGTCTTAGGAGAAGAAAGTGAAGTTGGTGACCTTGCATAGCCCTCCCTCCCTGAAATCAAAGTCAACTGCAAGTCATGTCATCATTTTGATGTCATGGTCCTCTTCGAGAAAGAAAGACAAAACAATAAAAACAAATACCCTGGGTATAGTAGCAGCTACACCTGGTAGCTCCTGTGTGGGATGGGGGAGTCAATTAAGGCATGGGTTATGCAGCAAGAGAGATATTAATAAGATGGAGAATATCCATGTAGAATGGAAGGGAAGATAAACAAGCTAAAATTTATGCTATCTAAGGATGAAGAAAACTAAGAGGTCTCAAGTATTCAGTTGATAAGTACTTAGAAAGGGCCTACTAAGTGCCAGTAGCTTAGGACAAAAAAGAAAAGCCAAACACAATCTCATTTCTCAAGGGACTCACAGTCTAACATGGAAGGCAACATACCAACAGATGAAATACTAACAAACTATAAACAGGATTAATTGGAATTAAGCAAGGGAACCAGGGCCCTAGAGATAGGGAAATCTTGAAAAGGCTGCTTGTGGAAGGTGGGATTCTAAGTGAGACCTAAAAAAGTCAGGAAAACCAGGAGACAGAGGTGAGGAGGGAGAGCATTACAGGGAGGAAGGACAGCTCGTGGCAATGGCCAGTTGGGAGACAGAGTATGTTGTGCCAGACAAGAAGGAGGAAGGTGTCTCTGGATCACAGACTCTCTGATGGGAGAGTATATGGTGTAGGAAGTATGTGGCAGTTGAGGCAAGATGTGATGGGCCTTGAATGAAAACAGAGGATTTTATGTTTGATCCTTGAAGTGATAGGAGACACAGGAATATGTTGAGTAGGGGGATGACATGGTCATACCCATGTGTTAGGAAGATCACTTTGACCTCAGAGTGAAGGATGAACTGCAGGGGGCAGAGACATGTGGTAGGAACACCAAGCAGCAGTAACTAGTAGTCCAGACATGAGGAGAAAGGGGATGTCTTTTCTGAATCTTTGCCAAAATAATCACCTATAGTTTCTTCAGATGTATAAAGGGCTTGTTGTTTTCCTTGCCCTTCGTTGCCAAAGAAGACCATACCATTAAAGAAATGATGACGTGATTTGCACATGACTTTGTTTTGAGGGAGGGAGGGCTGTGCAAGGTCACCACCCTCACTTTTCCTCCAGAGCCATTTGAATCTAGTGATCAGATATGTGTCAGGATGACTGGAGATGACCCATCTAGGAGACTTTGGCCCCTTATGGGAAGGGAAGGGACCATCAGAGAAGTGATTGCAGGGCTTGCAATTGACTTTGTTTTCTATAAAGGGCAAGCTCTTTTCAAATGGATTACACAGAGGTCAGGGATCAGACCTCAGGGATCAGGTGGATCCTGCAAAAAAATGAGGCTTAAACTTGATGTCAGAAACACCTACCCCTCCCTAAGGACATTGAAGCCCAGGCTACCTCCTTTCCCCTCCTCTGGTTACTTTGTTTCTTCAGCTCACCTGGCTTCCCTCCCCTGTGAGTGCCCACTTATTGGTAGTTTAGAGGAAATGGCTTGCCCCTTCTCTGCAGGAGTGACTTCACCAACTGATGGCTGTGAAAGATAGACTGGAAGCAGGCTGGCTGTTCTGGGAAAGGTTGCTGCTCCAAGGACTCTGGTGTGTTTCTGTGTATATTGAAGACATGTGGTCAGCAATTGCTGCTGGTAGTGATGAGGAGGTGGGCTCTGTCTTTCCAATGATTTCTTCTCTCCATGATGCATGCGGGAGATGGGCTGGAAACATCTGGAGGCTCGGGGGCCCTGTTCTTTCCAAGACTCTGGGGTTCAGGGCACAGATCTGTCTCCATGTGAGTTTGTGAGGAGATGCTGAACAAGGAGGTGGTGATGTATTGTCTTGTCTAGCAAACGACACCCCATCTCTGCCTCAGTGGTCTTTGAAATACACTGCCTAAAATTGTAAACAGACCTATTCAAGCAATCACGGCTTGTCCTGAAGGACATTGTTATTCCTAGAATCTGCAAAATAGTCAAGAAGAGGGATCATGGGGCTACTCCGTCTTCTCCAGTCCTCATTCCACTTCCATTTTCATGGTGTTTTTAGCACTGTCTTTAGGCTTTTTCCATAAACAATTGTGGAGGCTATTGATTATTTAACAGTCCCAAATCATCATCTATTCTATGAAAGCGCTGAACTGCCAGCAGTGAATGAATGAAAGAATGGAAAAGCATTCGTAAGGCACTTACTATGTGCAGAGTACTGTATTAACTGCTGTGGTACATACCTCCAATTCCACTTTCTGAACTCCACAAATCCATGTTCATATATTCAATGTTACTACCCCAAATCAGTATCTAATTTGGTAGAACTGTCCTTCATGATTCAAAGGGAATGAAGGGAAACAGAAAGGAGAAGTACAGAACCAGCCCATCTAGTTCTGGAACTGGCCCCAGAAGGGGTTGCTCCCCTAATATCCACTCTTCTTTATTCTTATTCCTCAACCACTCCTCTGTACAGATTAATATTATGCTCAAAATTCAGTAGTTGCTCAACAAATGGTTTATGTTCTAACGCAAATTGACTTCAAATCTAATAAATAAGGAAATGCCTAACTCAGAGTTTATTTCCATCAACTCTGTTCTTCCTCAAATACTTTGAGCCTAGGAATGGTGTTCCCAGTCCTGACATTTTCATGTACACAGTTGTTATTAGGATATATCTTCCTCAATGACATCTTCCTCTATGACTCAAGCCTAAAATAAAAGTTTTGACCCTATAAGCTCTACAATCAGGACTAGGTGTCCTTTGGTCAGTGTCAGTCTATCCAGAAGTCTCTGAGTATCTCTCCTGTGACAAGCTGTTAGAGGATACTTGAGCACCAGCAATCTCTAAATTCAGTGTCAGTGTTGGGATGAAATGAGGAACCAGAATGTCACTGGACAGTTAGTAGCAGGTTAACTTTGAGCTAACATAGCATAGAAATGCAGCAGTGGTATAGTGACACTGCTTCTCTGGACAATACCCCCTCGTCTTCATATAAAAACACATCTGGTTATCAGAGTCAGATGCCAGGGAAAACTATGAGGACCGGAGTGGTCTTCAGAAACTCACCAAGTTTGAGAGGTCCTGATTGTCCATTGGTGGGACCTTTATGCCCTTGGGAGTCCAGTAATCTATTTTAGAGGAAACAGCAGCCAATCAGGTTCCATTCAGTCAATAGACATTTTAAAAATTGATTGCTATGTGTCAGCTCTGTGTGTGCTACACTGGAAATATGAAGAGTTGTAAGACAGTGCCTGCTCTCTTAAGGAGCTTACAGACTCGTTGGAGAGCCACCACTCGAACTTAAGACTAAACCAGCTAGACACAGGAAAAACTGGAAATAAGTCACATGAGGAAGTTACTAGAAATTTTCAGGGTAGGGAAAAGCTTCTTATAGATGAAAATATTTTTGATGAACTGTGAAGAAAGCCAGGAAAGTCGGGAGGTTGTTAGGAGGAGGGAGAATGATCAAGGTGTGGAGTACAGCCAGTGAAAGTAAATGCTCAGATTTGGGAGGAGGGTCTTGTGCCAGGAACAGAAAGGAGGTCAGTGTTGTTGGTGAGCAGAGTAGATCATACTGGTCAAGGAGACACAGCGGTAGTGTGTAATGTAAAGAAACTGAAAATTAGAGGGTGGGTAGTTTATGAAAAGCTTTAAATGCCAGAAAGAATTTTATATTTCATCCTGAATTGATAGGGAGTGATGGATTGTAGTGGGTGAAAACACATGATCAGACTTGTGTTTTAGGAGGATGATTTTGAGAGCTGAGGGTGTGATAGACTGAAATGGTGGTGTCTGAAAGTAGAGACTCCAACCAGAAAGCTGTTTCAGGAGTCCATTGTATGAATTGTTGAGGACCTGCTCCATGGCGGTGGTAATGTCACAGTAGATAAAGAGGCACATATGAGAGTTGTTTTAAAGCTGTGAAGGGAATTACAATGTTCATATTAATCAGTAAGATCTGTCTAATAGCTATTCTAATAATTTAGATTTTTCCAGATCTGCCTCTTTGGCTCAGGAGTCGGAATTAACAATGTAGTTTTACATCGTCAATCAAACCCTTGGTAATACCCTCACTCACTGAATTCCTGTGTCATTATACCTTAAATGAAGCAAAGCAAAGATTGTAGCAGAAGTCTTCTCTGAAATAATCATTCCATCATTGGAGTTCCTGAAGAAAGTCATAGTGGTAGAAGTACCATTTCATAGGAGCTTCCTTAGTTAAGCTAGTTTCTTCCTGGCCAATTACTCAATACCTCCATTGTGCCTATGGAACCCAGTCATCAGGAATGGTTGAAAGGGTTAAAGGGAAATTTAATACCTCCCTTGCTAAATTCTCTGAAATCCTTTCTTTCAGTCCTGCCAAGTCTTAGGTCTAGACCATTTGGTTCCCATAGTCTCATTCCCATGAGACAGTAACAGGATGCCCAATGCCACTGCATTGGATTGGGTGGGTGGAAATCATGGCAGCCACAGTCTCAATCTTACAGTACTGCATGGCTCAGAAAATATCAGAAACTTGCCATATTGTCTCACAGTTGCATTCTTTAGAAATTGCAATGAATCTCAAGCCCTTGATCCAACCTGGTGACTGAGTCTATGGCAAATATTATCTCCAAAAACACTCCTTGGAGCTACCATGGAAAAACCCCTTTGAAGTCCTACTCAGCATCCCCACTTCAGTCAAACTCCAGGGAATGGAATTCTGGATCCACCTGTCACATCCCCAAAGGGCAGTGCTGCCCCCCCTAGATTGTGGAACCTATGCATGACCTGACAGTGACAATTAAACGGAGTCCAAAGTAGTTGGCATCTGAGGTAAACAACTGTTTCCAAGGCCCCAAGATGAGAAGAACACAACAGCTGATGCAGACGACGGAGTCAAGGACCTGGACGTAGCCAGAGGTTTTCTGTCACTCCTCCTATGAACTAAGCTTACTATCTTGCTCCTATACCAGTCCATGACCCCTCATTGTCCAGGTTCCAATCCTTGAAGCTTTAGACCTAGCCATCACATTAGAAGCCTGAATGGTGACCTCAGTGGGAGGGATCTATTTTACTGGCCCTCTGAGACATGCTCCGAAAACTCCTGCTTCTCCCTGGACTGAGAATCTACCCAGTCCTGGTCTGTTTCATAGAGCAACAACTTATGGGAACGAAGCAACTGCTTCCCCTTGCCACTCCTTCTGTCAGTGTTCTCAGGATACCACCACAGTCACAAGCACTACACTGACCCACAAAAAGAAAGCACTTCAATGCATTATGAAAGGCCTTAACATCAGGTTTTAGGGTCCCTAACACTTAAGACCCTTCCCTACAAGGTCGGTTATACTCAGAGGGATCTCTAGAAACACAGACTTCATTCTGCGTACAGGACATGGGAGGTAACATGGGCCTCACCTTGGATCATTAAATCCCGTGCAAAGTAATTTTACCTTCATTCTTAACTCCACATGAGTGGCTTTCTTACATGACTCACTTGATTCCTCTGGCCAGTTCCTGAGGCCGCTGATTTCCCTGAATGGGATATTTAGCATCTTAAAACACTGCAAAAGCCCCTGTAGCAAGTGGAGTGTGCGGGTCTGTCCTACCAAATCTGGCATCAGACCTCTGATATTTACCCACAAGAAAGGCAACTGTAAAGACAAGTATTCAATCTCTGGGTTCCTGTGGCAATCCCAAGAAGGCCTCTTGATCATGTCAGAGCTAAACAGCAGTGCCTGGAGGCACTGAGTTCTGCCAGCATCACTCTCTCTTCCTGGGATTCAGTCTCTAATACCCTTGCATTTGCCTTTGAAGTGACCCCTCCACAAGACTGTCCTTAGGTAACTCTACACTGTCACAAACTCCATTTGTTCTGGGAAGGCCTCTGTGCTTTTGTCTAAACTGGGCCCAATTTTTCCCTATTCCTAGGTAGTCACTCCTCTGATGTTCCACTCTGGTTCAAGTTGTTTTTTCATCACCAGTGAAAGCTTGTTTTTCTGCCTACTGCGGCCCTGTTGGCATCCACTGGGTACCTGACTGGTACAACAGCTACTTTTAGGACTCTGTATCCATTTGTTGGGAACCTCTTGGCAGAACTTGCCATGGGACTGTAGCACACAGTGAAGCTTGTCACCAGACTCTGAGTTCAGGAGCATTTACTTGACCTGATATTATTGTCAAACCATCCAAAGCTGGATACCATTGCTGCCATGGGGAGGGGGAGTCATAGGGGAGGAATGTTGTGTTTATGTCAACCAATCTTCTCAAATAGACAAGTGGAAATAAACAAACAAGTGGAAGATTTATGGGATGGGGGACAAAATGTTCTGAAGCTTGCTTATCTTTCACCTTCCTTTTTATCTAATCTCCTGGTTGCCTAGATACATTGGCTGTATTTTCCATTCTCCCATTCGTAGTCTTATGTTTCTCTTCTTTATTTGCTTCCTGTCTACCCTGGCATTCAACTTCTAACTCACTTATTTTCACACAAAATTAAAATCCTGTTTCAAATGAATATTCCTCATCAACTTTCAAGGAACATGCCAACCTTTTGGTCAAAGGGAGGAGATGTGAAGGGAATTGTGATTTATATATTAATTGATATGATATGTGGTATAAAGATACTAGTAATTTAGATTTCTCAACAGCTGTATCTCTGATAGGTTAGTCAGATTTAACAATGCAGCTTGAAATGATCAATCAGATGCTTGACAGTGCTCTCATTCACTGCATTCTTGTGCCTGTGTACGCTGTGTGAAATGAATCCAAGATTGCAGAACCTGTTTCCATCACAGAGCTCTTGTCCTGTGACCCACCAAGTTGAGACACCCAAAGATTTGAACAATATTGCTCCCACAGGACCCCAGGCTTGTTCTACTGACTTCCTCTTGTAGGCTGTTCATGAGAAACTACTCAGGACCTTGGCAACAACTGTTTCTAATGAACCTTCCCCCCTTTCCCTTCCCACTTGTAATTTTTTGTATATAAACTCTAATCATTTCAGCCAGGTGGAATTCTGGATTTTCAAATCTGTTCTTAATAGTGAAACCAATTAATTAACCAGTTACCAGATTCCTGGTCCTTCATTTCTAATCTGCTGTTTTGTGACTCAAAGATTACATACAGGGTTAGTAAAATCCTGTTAACAAAGGTCAAACCAAAAGACCTTAACAATGTGTTTCTTGGTGGGGGGATAAGTAGGCAAAGAGTGAAGGAAGAAACTCAGGGTGTGCTCCTGAGTGACTGGTAGGATGGTGGTTCCTTAAATAGCAATAATGAATTTTGAAAGGGAAGAGTGTTGAGGGTAGGGGGATAGAAAAAGTTCAACATTGAACTTAAGATGCCTACAGGACACCCAGGTGGATACATTCAGTAGGCAAATTTGGTATGTAAGACTGGAAGTCAGCAGAGATGACAAATAGATGTGAGAATCATCTTCATAGAGCTGATAATTGAATTCAACGGAACTGATGAGGACAAGTGAAACAGTATGGTGTTAGAAGAGAACGCAGTCCACTAAAGAGTCCAGTGGGACAGTTGTGGTTAACAGGAATCACTTGGGATCAAGATCTAGCTATAGGTCCTGAGGAGTGGCCGTGGTGAAGTGCTGAGGATTAGGTACTGTATTTTACATTTCTTTATATTTCCCATGCTTAGTACAATGCCTGGCTTCAGATAAACATTTAGTACATGTTTATTAACTGATTAAAAGGAGATCCTGCAGGCAGCTACATGGTGCAGTGTTCAGAGCACTGGCCTGGAATCAAGAGGACCTAAGTTCAAATCCACCTCAGATATCTGACACTTACTGGCTGTGTGATCTTGGACAAGTCAATTCACGCCACTTGCCTCCCCTATCCCCTCAAAAAAAGGAGATACTGGAGATAATAATGTCACAGTAACTTAGACAAAAGTATAAAAAGAAGGCTGAACAGCAGCGTTAACTCCTGCAAAGTGATCAGGCAAAGTGAGGACTGAGAAAAGTACAAAAGCTTGGTATAAAAGAGATGGTTAGCAACATTGGTGAGAGAAGTTTTAGTTGAATGATGAGGGCAGGAGCCAGAGAGTAGAGAGTTAAGGAGAGGAAAGCAAGGAGAGGTGACTATGGTAAATTATCTATGAGGGGATGGATGGATTCCGGAAGATACAAATTTTTTATTTATTTATTTTTATATTTCAACACTCATTTCCGTAAAATTTTGGGTTCCAAACTTTTTCCGCAACTCCTCCCTCCCTTATCCCAAAGTGCTGTGCATTCTGATTACCCCTTCCCCCAATTGGCCCTCCCTTCTGTCATATACTCACCCTTCCCTTATCCCCATCAATTCTCTTTCTTGCAGGGCAAGACAGATTTCTATACTCCATTATCTGTATTTTCTATTTCCCAGTTGTATGTAAAAATAATTCTCAAAATTAGTTCCTAAGACTTTGAGTTCCAACTTCTCCCCCTTACTCCCTCCGCACACATCCACACTGAGAAGGCAAGAAATTCAATATAGGCTATGTATGTGTTCCATAATAGTCATGTTGCATAAGACTATATTTCCCTCCATTCTATCCTGTCCCCCACTTATTCTATTCTCTCTTTTGACCTTGTCCCTCCTCAAAGTGTTTACTTCTAATTTCTCCCTCCTCCCATTTGCCCTCCCTTCTATCATACCCCCACCCCACTTACCGTCTTCTCCCCTACTTTCCTGTAGTGAAAGATAGATTTTCATAACAAATTGAATATGCATGCTATTCTCTCCTTAAGGCTAATTTGATGAGAGCAAGCTTCAGTTTCTCCCAGTCACCTCCCCCCTTTTCCTTCCATTGATAAAGTTGTTGTGAGACACAGTTTTCCCCATTTCATTTCTCCCTTTCTCTTCTCAGTATGTTCCTGTCTCACCCCTTAATTCTATTTTTAACGTATATTTCCCTCCTATTCAACTCACACTGTGTCCTAGGTGTATATGTATGTGTGTGTGTGTGTGTGTGTGTGTGTGTGTGTGTGTACAATTCCTCCAACTATCCAAATATTAAGAAAAGTTTCAACTGTCACAAATATTATCCCTCCATGTAGGAGTGTAAACAGTTCAACTTTAGTAAATCCCATATTCTTTCCATTTCCTGTTTATCTTTTCATGCTTGTCTTGATTCTTGTGTTTCAAAGTCAAATTTTCTTTTCAGGTCTGGTCTTTTCGTCAAGAATCCTTGAAAGTCCTGCGTTTCATTGAATGACCATTTTCCCCCTGAAGTATTATACTCAGTTTTGCTGGGTGAGTGATTCCCTGTTTTAATCCTAGTTGCTTTGACTTCTGGAATATTCTTTTCCAAGCCCTTCAATCCCTTAATGCAGTAGAAGTTGCTAGATCTTGTGTTATCCTGATTGTTTTCCACAATACTAGAACTGCTTCTTTCTAGTTGCTTGCAATATTTTCTCTTTGATCTGGGAATTCTGGAATTTGGCTGCAATATTCCTACGAGTTTCTCATTTTGGATCTCTTTCAGGAGGCGATTGGTGGATTCTTTCAATATTTATTTTGCCCTCTGGTTCCAGAATATCATTGCAGATTTCCTTGATAACTTCATGAAAGATGATGTCTAGGCTCTTTTTTGATCATGGCTGTCAGGTAGTCCCATAATTTTTAAATTGTCTCTCCTGGATCTCTTTTCCAGGCCAGTTGTTTTTCCAATGAGATATTTCATATTATCTTCCATTTTTTCATTCTTTTGGTTTTGTTTTGTGATTTTTTGGTTTCTCATATAGTCATTAGCTTCCATCTGCTCCATTCTCATTTTTAAAGAAATATTTTTTTCAGTGAGATTTGAATCACCTTTTCCCTTTGGGTAATTCTACTTCTTAAAGTATTCTTCTCCTCATTGACATTTTGAACCTCTTTTGTCATTTGGGTTAGTCTATTTTTAAAGGTGCTACTTTCTTCAGCATTTTTTAGGACACCTTTAGCAAGCTGTTGACTTGTGTTTTATGATTTTCTTACATCCCACTCATTTCTCTTCTCAATTTTTCTCCACCTTTCTTACTTGATTTTCAAAATATTTTTTGAGCTCTTCCAGGACCTGAGACCATTGCATATTTATTTTGGATGTTTGGGATGCAGAAGCCTTGACTTTCAGATCTTCCTCTAATGGTATGCATTGTTCTCACTCATGTGAAAGGATGAAAGAAAATATCTGTTCACCAAGAATGTAACCTTCTATAATCTTGTTCTTTTTCTCTTTCTTCGGCATTTTCCCAGTGAGTTACTTGACTTTTCAGTCCTTTGTCAAGAGGAGGGTATAGTCTAGGGACCTGTAAGTTCTCTGTTCCTCCAAGGTGGCACCATCAAAGGAGAGGAGTTTACTTCTCTCCTGACCTGCGCTCTTGTTTGTGAGCAACTACAAGCACTCTGTTCTACCCAGGATCTTCCAGTATAGTTCCCTCTCCAGAGCCTCCACTAGCTCCAATGCCAGCACTCTTCCTCACTCCAGAAGAGCCACACAGGTCTGAGATCCAGATCGGCTGCTCAATTCCCCCTGTGTCTTTAGATCGAGGGCTCAAAAAATGAATGCTGCCACTGAAGTTGCTGCTACTAGTGGGGCCAGACTGTGTTCCCTTCTCACCCAGGTGAGAGAGTTTTCTCACTGACCTTTGAAGCTGTCTTTAGCATTTGTGCTTTGAGCAATCTGGAAATCTCAGCTGCAGGGAATTCCACCCCTGAGGCCTGCTCCAGTCCTGTTCCTATAAGAGTCGTGCGACCAAGCTTGTGCTGTGCTGTGTGAGGGGTAGCTTCACTCCGTTCCACATCTGGTATGATTGATTTTTCCTGTTGGCTTTCCAGGCTGTCTTGGGCTGGAATCCCTTTCACTCTGTGGTTTTGTGGCTTCTGCTGCTCTAAAATTTGATTAGAGTCATTTTTACAGGTATTTTATGGGTTGTGGGGGGGGGGAACATTCTACAGGTCTGTCTTTCTACTCTGCCATCTTGGCTCTACCCCAGATATTAACTTCAGAATGGGGGAGCGATGAACATGTTTGTTGGGAAGTGGAAGCAAGCAGTACACAGGGAGATATTAATGATAGGTGAGAGAATGGGGATGAAAGATTGAGAAGTCTACTGGATGAAACCAGCCTGAAGCGGACCACTTGTGCAGGTGGAGAGGTGCTTGACTCAATAAGGAGCAAGCAGATGCCTGTGTGACAGACAGGGGTGGAGGAGGAAACACTGGCTGTGGGAAAGGGAGAGGAGGGGAGAAGAAGGAGCTCTCAGGGAATAATCTCAAAATTTTCAGTAAAAGTCCATGCTGGAAGGAACTATGGGAGGTTTGAGAAGGGATGAAAATTTTCTTAGGTGAGAGGGTCGGTGAGTGCTGGAAGGACCTATGGGAGGTTTGAGGAGGATGCGGTGGATAGTGAGTCAATTAGAGAAGTATAAAAAGATTTCTTTGGGGAACCAGAAATAGCTCTGTTACCTTTTGGGGAAAATTGGTGGCTGTTTTAGTAGGTAAATAAAAGTCATAGATCAAACCCAAGTGGAAGAGAAATACTGGCAGACATTAATTCTACCACATAGGATTTGGAATTGAAATTTAAAAGTATCTTGACGTATTTGACACCAGTCCTTTGCCAATTCACTATCAATGGTTTGTAGATTAGGAAAAGAAATGAAATGACATTTTGGCCCATGTCTTTCATGAGTCTGTTAAGATATCAAAGCAACTGCAGGCAGAATGAGGTTTTCTGGGAAGTGATCTCCCTGTCCCCAAGTTTTATAGAGCATCTGTCTTTTTCCTTTGATGATGATACAGGACACATTGTTGTCCACGGTGATGTCGGTGACCAGTGTGCATCTGGGTTTGTCTCCTCATGGCTGGGTCATTTTTCAGCTACATCCAAATATTCATGACCCCATTTGTTATTTTCTTGCCAAAGTTTGGCATGTCCTTTGTAAGTTCACTTTGCAAGTGAGAAACTGAGGCGAAGAAGGTAAAGCGATTTCTCAGGGTCACACAGCTAATAAGTGTCTGAGGCCAGATTTGAACTCAGGAAGATATGTCTTCCTGACTTCAGGTCCAGTGCACTATCATCCATGCTCTCTAACTGCCAGTGGTTGAATTGTCATGTCCCCATTCAGTACTTCTGATTCAGATAATGTGTGAGTATTACTAGCTGAGGTAGTTTATTGAGAGAATATTTGGCAGAGATTTTCTGTGCCTTTTGTGATAAAATTATGCTTTTCTTTAATCTGTTGACATCTCATCTAAACTAAGCTTTTGTGTAAATCCTTGAAAACGCCTTTAAGTAAAAGGTAAAACTGGGATCAGGACATCTCACTTTCTGAGTGGTTCCAAAGTGGGTGATGCCACGCCCTGGGGGCGCTGGAGTGATCCAGGTGGGCAGCAGTAGTCCTGGGGGCAATTGGAGAGGGAGGGTGGAATAAAAAAAGGAGGCAGTGGAAGCATAAAGAAAGAAGAAAGTTTTGAAAAACTGTTCATCCAAGTTTTATCTGTTCATAAGAGAGTTAAAGCCATATCAATTACGTTATTTTTCAAATAAACACACAAAATACAAGTTATAACTACTCAGTGCTCAAGTCCTCCAAATTGTGTTAACAGTCCAGTGTGGAAAGGTAAATGCACACTGTCAGGAAGTCCAGCATGCAAAGACAGGAATATGTGCATGCAACTATTTGTTTACAATAGGATACTATAGGGTTGCATGACACAATATTGTGTCATGAAAATTTCAATGGAAGAAAAACCACAAATTCACACTAAATTATTAAATTTAAG
>JAQQSK010005827.1:0-14726 GCA_028658325.1 Potorous gilbertii
GGGGTAGTGGGGGAAAAGTGTGGGGGGATAAAATCTTAATTTTAAGGAAGTGATTGTAGAACATTTATAAATAAATAAAATAAAAATTAAAAAAAATTAAAAAAATTAAAAAAAAAGGAAATACTTTTGAATACTTTAGAAATCTGTCATCAAAAGAATTTGAAATGTCCCACCTGAGACATTTGAAAAAAAAAATTAAAGCCTGAAATATATTTGTGAGAATTGGTCATTTGAGGCCCTTGGGGTATAGCTTGCTTCTTTAATCATATTAACACAACCGGAGACATTTGCAGATTTTTTTTAGAAGTAGAAATAACTCTAGTTTCTTTATGCCTGACCTGACCTTATTACTTCTGAAGTCTTTGCTGCTTATGTGCTGTTTTTCATGACACTTCTGACTGCCTCAACTCCTCTGTAGGTGTTCAATCTGCACTTACTGATTAAATAAATGATTAATAAATTAAATAAAAAATGATTAAATAAACAAATAAATCACTACGAGGGTTTACAACATGAAGACTTCTTTTGATGGTGGCTTGGTATATGTCATATACTCCACCTATACCAGAAAGAGGACTAAACAAAAGTATTCAAATGAAAACGAATGCAGTCTTCAAATCTTGCACTGAAAATATCTAAACAGATAATTGTCTTTCTTCCCACGCTGCACCACTTTCTATAGGAAACTAAGTTTTAGTCTGATTCTGTCTTTACGAAAAACTAAAGTGTCCCTGCTGTTGAGTGAACCTGATCTCACAGAAACCTACTGACATCCAAACATTGTAAGCCAAACCCTGACCTCACCCTTGATGTGTTCATGCCAAAGGGAAGAAAAGTGGTGACAAAAGTTGTGCTTTAAGCAGGTTGATCCAGAAAATCCTTAGAAGAAATCAAGGCATTTTTGAAGTCTCTTCCTTCTTGTCCCTTCCCTACCTTCACTTTAATTCCAGATGTCTCTGCCTAGATTGTCTCAGGTGTTCCCTGCCACATACCTCCAATGAAAGGAAACTGCTCCCTGTTCCCCAGCCCTTCAGACATTTTCCTTTTAATTCCCCACTTTTACTTTCCTTCATTTCCTTCCCTTTCCTTCCTTTTGCTTTCTTCCCTTGATCATCTTTCTCCCCTCTGTTCCCTTTCACTCTTCTGAGAATTGGTCGTCTGTGGCTCCTTTCTTTTCTTCCCCTTGCCTTACTTACCTCCTTCATCTCCCCTTGCTTCCTATTCTCGATCCTCTCTTAACATTCCTACCTTCTCACATTCTTTTTCTTCCATAATTACAGAACATTTTTTAGGCCTTTTTGATGCCATAGTCTTACATAAAACTAAAAGAGGCAGCATTGTCTAATAGAAAGGACAATAGACTTGGAAATGGAAGATCTGAATTCAAGGTAGAGCTTAATTGATGATGAATTCTTTAGCCATGACAATCCATGAAACAGAAAAATATAATGTATTGTTATTAATTCTCTTGTCATCTACTACCCAAGTGACTTGGGGCAATTCATTTCATCCTTCTGGACCTCAGGATGGCCACTCAAAAATGAGAAGGTTGGACGGCTGGATGAAAAGCACTGAGGACCATTTCAGCTCTGTTATTCCATGATCTTTATAAAGCTGTCTGCAATCACTGCCTCTGGCTTCTCTTTCCACTTCTCAATCCCTTGAGAGCTGTTTTGAGACCTCATTACTCAACTGAAAGTGTTCACTTGCCAAAGTTCCAAATAATCTCTTCATTTCCACATCTGATGGATTTGCCAACCAATTTTGGCATTTGACTGTTGAATAGCCTCTCCTGGATTCTCACTCCTCTTTGGGTTTTTCAAGACACTGCTCACTTTTGATTCTTCTCTTATCTTTCTGACTACGCCTTCTCATTCTCCTCTGTTGTATTATCATTTCCTTATCAGCCTTAAACTGTAGGTATGCCTCAAGACTGTCTTGGGACCTCTTCTCTTCTTCCTTTTCTGTCTCCCTTATGTGCTCATCTTATTCCACAGGTTCAATTATCATCTTATGCAAAGGAATCTCAGATTTCTATATCTAGCCTTAGTTTCCCTCCTATATGCCAGTCCTGTTTCATTTATTGCTCACTCATTTTTAGTCATGTCTGACCCTTTGTGACCCCATTTGGGATTTTCTTGGCAAAGATACTGGAGTGGGTTGCCATTTCCTTCTCCAGCTCATTTTACAGATGAAAAACTGAGGCAGTGTGAAGTGACTTGCCCAGGGTCACACAGCCAGTGTGACTGGCCCTCCCAGTTCTACATCATGAGCTGCCTATTTAACTTTTCAAATTGCATATCCCTCAGGCAACTGAAACTCAGCAAGTCCAAAACAGAACTTCTCCAAAACAATAGATAGATTGGATAGATGCAGAGATAAACAGAGAGATAGAGTGAGTGTTTATTAACCACTCATTATGTGTTAAGAATGGTGCTAAGTGCTGGGACTATGAGAAACTATGAGAAATAATACAATAATACTAGATTTTTATAAATACAAGAAAAAATATTGTCCCTATTCTCATAGAGCGCATTTAGAGAGAGACAAAACATGAAGGAAAGGGAGTGATGATAAGGAGGAAATACAAACTTTCTGAGGAAGTTGAACAGTCTAGAGGGTGAATTGAACTGGGAGTGAAATGGTCATAACTGGGGCCTCTCAAATAATGACAATGCTGTCCTATCAGGAGATAATACTTATCAAGCAGGACATCAGTCTCAAAGTTGTTAATGATCCTGAGGAGCTTCTGCATTTCGCTTAATTCTTTTAAGGGCACCAGCATCCTTCCAGTCATGTCATCAGGGAACCATCCTCAACTTCTTATCCCATATAACTAATCTGGTTCCAAGTCCCTTCCACAACTTCTCATACATCTGCCTCTACTGATATGGCCATCACCCTACTCACCCTCCATCACCTCTCCACTGGATACTGGTAGTAGCTTAACTGGTCAGCCTGATTCAAAGCCCTCCCTTCTCCTTCCACCTACCAGAATGATATTCCCAAAGTATAGGTCTTACTTTATTACTTCATTCCATAGAAATTACTGGAGCCATCTATTAGATTTAGGATGAAATATGAAATACTGCATTTACAGACCTTTAAAACATTGTTTGGATCTATTTTTCCAGATTTATTATACATTAGGTGACCTCACACCTTCTATGGTACAGCCAAACTGACTTCGCTGTTCTTCATATATAAAATTCCATTTCTCATCTCTGTACCTTTTGGATAGTCCGCCCTCGTGCCTGGAATTCCTTCTCTTTGAATCCTTACTTTATCCACTTAGAATCTCTATTTTTCTTCCAAGATAAAAATGCCATCTGCATGGAGCTCCTGATGTCCTTAGGCAATAATGCTTGAAATTACCTCAGATTCACTTTGTATATTCTTTTATGTGTCATCTTCTCCGATAGAATATAAGCATCTTGGGATCAGAGGATGTTTGATTTTTTTTCTTTGTATTCTCCGTTCCTGACATAATGCCTAACCCTTAACTATAGTACTGATTGACTGCAAATGATGAAGGCAGTTGTAGTTTTCTAAATGAATCACCAAAAATCATGATGTCTGTTCCACTGAAAGAAAAACCATGCTTTAATAAAAAGAATAGAAAGATAAATAGATTTGCTTCATCTTGTCTAATTTCATGCTCTGACATGTTTATGTGGTATAGTCAGACATTATGAAAATCACAGAGACCTAGCTTTCATGAGTTGAAGGATGGCCAGTTTCAGCAATGAAAGGCCTTCCAAACAGTTATCTCCTCGTGGCACCAAGTGCTCCAAAGCAACGATGACACTCATAAAGATACAGTCATGGCAGTGACAATAATGTGCAAGTTTTCCTCAGTGCTTGTGCACATTGTCCACATTTCAGTTTTCTAAGAGAAGCCATCCTTTAGGGGAAATGGAGAGGACTCAACAAGTCAACCTTTGTGGAGATAAAAATTAATGTCTGCAGCCAGATCAACTGTTAAAATCAAGTAAAGGCACGCAGTCAAATTTATTTTATTCCATAGGAAACTGTCAACAATTCTTCATCATCCTTTCTTCTGTTTTCTGGTTAAAGCCACCTTGTCATACATCATTTAAAACCTTGACAAGCCTAGATGGTGGGTTAGCGGTAGCATCCCAATGGAACTCTTTCAACATTGCCATCCAAACAACTTTCAAATAATGTCTAAATCAAATTTTGGAGTGGTGGAGTGAGCAAAAGGTCAAGAGGAGGCATTTTTCTGGCCTGAGAAAACTTAGAAGGTCAACAGGAGAGGTCTATGACACTTGGGTGGAAGCCTCTCTGGAGTGCACATGTGCGGCAGAGAAGTCAAAGCAGTAGAAGCAGCTAGCTTCAGGATTTCTCAGCCCAGAGACAGTAAGTGGGTCAGATAACTGGTCACAAAGAGATTAAAGGAGACCCTTTGTAGGCACTGGGTACAGTTGGTACTGTTTGCAACTCTATTGCCTATATTCAGTTCTAGGTTGCAGTTCCAGGGCAGAGAGGAGTGCTTGTATGCCCTGGTCATATTTCCAAGGCAGAAATGAACACTAGCAAGGCAGCTGCAGGAGAGCAGGGGACCTGGTCATAGTTCCAGGTCCAAGAGGAATACTAGTGCATGTGGCTGCCAGGGAGCAGAAGCCCTTCCTGCAAAGACAAGGTGACCGACGAGGACAGCAGTAAACACACCTCTCCCTGGATCACATCACCTTGGAAGTGCTGAGAACTTGCAGACCCCTAGAACTAGCTCTGAACATAGCACTTAGCTACAGTCATATAATAAAATGCTCTAAAAATATGTAAATCAAAACAAGTCTGAGACATCACCTTACACCTATCAGAAGTGACAGATGCTGGAGAAGATGAGGGAAAATAGGTACACTAATGAATTATTGTTAGAGTTGAAAACTAGTCTAACAATTCTGAAGAACAATTTGTAACTATGCCCAAAGGGCTATAAAACTGTCCATACCCTTTGATCTAGAAATGCCACTATTATGTCTGTATCCCAAAGATTTCAAAGACAAAGAAAAATTCTCTATGAATGAAAATATTTATAGCAGTTATAGTGGTAAAGAATTGAAGTAGCATGACAATATTGACCCCTGTAATTTTACTATGGACAGCTAAGTGACATAGTACACTAGACCTGAAATCATGAAGACCTGCATTAAATAAATCCTCAAACATTACTAGCTGTATGATCCCAAGTCACTTAACTCTGTTTGCCTCAGTTTCTTCATCTGTAAAATGAGCTGGAGAAGGAAGTGGTTTTCCACTCCGTTATCTTTACTAAGAAAACCCTAAATGGGGTCAAGAAGAGTTGGATACAATTGAACAACAAAATTTTATTAATTGTAGTGATGCCATGATGAAGGGTAGTGTCAACTTCCCTTCCAACTGCTACGCTCTATCCATTCCAACCTCTCTGCTTCTACAAAGCAAGAGAACTAAGTATAATGGGCAAGTTCCAGGTAAGATGCATTTATGGTGTAAGAGCCAATCCTTTCCCTCCTCAGACTGCTGCTAGGGAACTTACTTTTTTTTAAAATAGAAAATATTTAAAGAAACTGTTTTATGAATCCGCTGCCAATCTTCATCATTATAGGCAGTGATACTCTCCATATGAGTGAGAAGGGTTTTTTCCCTCCTCCCCTCTCACTAGGAAATTAGATTTTTTTTTGTTCTTATCTGTTCTGTAACTGCTTTTACAACCCATGAATTCAACATCCTTGTATCTAGTCTGGCCAGCTTGTTATTTCTTAGGTTCTTGAGATAAAAAGCAATTTTAAAATCCTATTTAAAATCATAGAATTTTGTATTTCGAAGACAATTTAGAGGTTTGCTGGTCTGATCCTTCATATTATAGTGCAGAAAAATGAAATCCAAAGTGATAGGTGACTTTCCTTAGTCACATACCTAATGAGTGGTATACCATTGGGTATTCATATACAAATGTATGCTTGTATATCTGTATATGTGTATGCAAGTACACATATATGTATGTGTATGCATATATAAATGTGTGTGGACTGTGAGAAATTTGGCCAGTGTTCTTGCCCTCTGCAGATGGACAAAGAGCTAGGTCCAGAACTGACTAGGTATAAGACAGAGTTATATCCAATTTAGGGAACTGCATGACTCTTTTCATGATTGTATGCTACTCCTTGCCCTAAAAACACACCTTTTTTGATATCAATATTCTCTTACATTTAACTTCTAATTATGGAACATCACCATCTTGGAAGAAAAGAAATCACAGGTAACCCAGACGTTAATATTTGGTGAATATAATTAGACTGTACAATATTATCAGGGGTTACTTGATCACAAGGAGTGATACGAAAAAAAAATCTATGAGATACATGACTGATAAAGGAAACAGACCAGTTTTGTACTGAGGACAAGATTAATAAGTAGCCCAAGTTACACATTTATCAACAAAATTATTAAAATAACCAGAGGAAAACTTCCATCATGTTGATCCTTTTTTTTTTTTAAACTGAAGCACATGGGCAAGAATTACACACAGGATGAGAAAGCATGAATGGATTGCTCTAATAGAGGAAGTGTCCAGGTTGACATGATCACAAATCCACCAAAGAAAGGAATTTTCAACTACTTCTAACATGACTACTCAGAGACTACTCAAAAGCTGAAGTCAATGTAACACCTAAAAGAAAAAATCCCAGTAAACTGTATAAACCTTATTTCTCTGCTGGCCTCTTCAACAACAGGCGATTCATTCATAAAATATATGATAAACAGGGACAGAAATCATGTTTATATCTAGATAGATTTTTTTGTTGCATTTTTGATATTCGAATTGTGACTTGTCTCAGAATCTTAGAATAGGAAGAGAACTCAGAGACAGTTTTGTCCAACCCATAATTGCTATACTGCAGGGGGCTCAGAGGGGTATATCTCAGCCAAGGACAAAGCACCTCACTACTTGACCTGGGAATCTAGGAGGAGTACCACCAGAGGATTGATTCTCATTACTCCATGGAACTGACGAATGACTTCACGAAAACCATAGGTATGGAAAAGCACACATTTGATAATAAGACCATTGACTCCAAGCAACTACATATTTTTTTTTTTCTGAAAGGAAACAGATGTGAGTGAATAATTATATTACTTATTAACTGTTAATCTTCCACTGAAGACTTCTTCCAATAATTCAACTTGGCATGGAGATCAGGTTTTTGAAGGCTCCATACCTCACAGCACAAGCTCTATCAGATCCTAGCAAACTGGAAAAGTTTCAGGGATCATCCTCATAGCAGTTTGAGTGCTAATTATTCAAAGACCAGCCTAAATTCAAAGCAAGGAATAGAATGGATTTATTCACATTTGCTTATTTAGAAATATTGAATCTTAATTATGATGTTTCCCATTTTGTGTTAGCTCAATGAAAACTCACTTTCTTGACCCCTTCAGGGTCATAAAACTTTTGCTCTCTCCTTACATGGCAAAGAATAACCAGAGGTTTGAACTTGGATTTGTGATCTCATTCATTGATACTCCCTGCAGTTGTGGAGATCACTACCATCTGTGCCTTCACAACTTTTGTAACTGTGTTCTTGTCCTCACATGACGCTACCCAGTGTGCTTGCAGGTCTGCAATCCTTTCACTATATAGAAACCAATGGAGCATAACAAACCATGAAATGATGATTAAAAAAAAAATCTGAACAAGAGTTTGATAGTGAATAGGCTTTGATATGTGCAATTTCTGACTCTTAAGAACTAGATTATTAGTACCTAAAAATAGCACTATAATTAGTCCACATGAATAATACTTGCAGGAGCACGTGTGTGTATACACACACACATATGGAAAGGAAAGGATCCCTTTGATCCTTTCTAGTTTTCAAATTCTGTTATTCTGAAGTTGTTTGACTTCCGTTCTCATATAGGTTATGTTACTAACTGTGTAAAACCTTGGACAAGTTATTTCAACTCTGTAGGATTAAATGATTTTCCTTCTTTCTCTCCTCATCCTTCTTCAAATTTCAGAATTGAAGGGATCTCAATAGCCATCCTTTTCAAATCATACTGGAAAAAATTCTTTCTACCTCATACTTAGTAAGTGATTATCCAAACTGTTTTAAGACTTCTAATGAGAGGAAACTCCCTACTTCCTGAGGCAGTCCATTCTACTTTGAGATAGGTATAATTATTAGAAAGTCTACATTTTTCTCTTGGCAGCTCTTAACCATCACTCTTCTTTTGCCCTCTGGCCCCAAAGAGAAGAAGTCTAATCCATCATCTAGGTGACAGCTCTTCCAATAATTGTCCCGGGCCCCCAATATATCATCCTTTCCAGTGTACGAGGCTTCTTTTATCCAGGTTTAAGATGTTCAGTTCCTTCAACCAATTTTTGTAAGATATGAATTCAATGCCCTATTCATGTTGTTGTCTTTTAGATGCTCTCCAAAGTCCTTTTCAACTAAAAAAATATGTAATTCTACAAAGAACATAATTGAATTATATTTACATGGAGGTTATGATCCTTCCAGAGAATTTATGGCTCTTATTCCATTGAGGGAGAAGGCATTTAACTTCATTCCCCCTTTATATTTTCACTTGTCTTCAATTCCACTCTTATGGTGTCATGATAACTGTGTAGGGTCAAATTACTGTTAGAGGAGGGGTAAAGGCATTTTCAGTTCAAAGGTTATATCAGGACTTTGAACTAATTTAATTTGGCTCCAACAAATTTTCTCAAATTAAATGTGAACCATTGACCACATTTTTTTCCTGCTGACAAAAGCCATTTATGCTTTATGCTCATCGTTGCAAGAAATGTAACATGGATTTAACTCTTTGTAGTCAAAGATCTAAAAATCCACAAAATGAGATGCTATTTAACAGAAAGAGTGCAAAATTTGAGGTCAAGAAGAATCTAGGTTCAAACCTTAGCTCCTATAACATTTTTAATTTTATCAGACTGGACAACTGTCTAAGATAATTCTCTTCCCTCTCAAAATATATCTGTACTGCCTACCTTTTAGGAGGGTTCTAAGGAAAAAGTAAAGGGCTTTGTAAACCTCAAAGTGCAATATAAATATAAACTTGCTATTCCATGAAAAAAGGATAATTTCTCTGTGGACAAGGCACAGAGAAAAGCATTATTAACCTCAACACCAGTTAATCTTAAAGTCTTGTTTCGTAGGATCTTACCAGGCCTCCAAACCATTATCTGGACATCTCCAAATAATGCTGTGTGGCACACTGTTAGTGCTCCCCTTTATGTGTTGTTACCCCGCAGTAGAATAAAAGTTCCGTGAGGGCAGAGACTGTGTTGCTTGGTTGTATTTGTATCTCTAGTAATTACTTAAAAATGCTCTATCTCGAAGAAGGAATTTAAAAAAATTTATTCCAGTATTGCTCCACTTGGAGAAAAAAAGAAAAATAGAAAGGAAAATGAAAAATAGAGTTTTAGAAGTCCACAAAACCTTGAGACTATTTACAAGCTTCTTTTTGGAAGACCAGGATAATTGTATTAAGAATCAGATACGCCAGGAACTTGAAGCATTACTTAGAATGGCTAACTAGCAAAGTGAAAGATATAACTGTACGAGGGAAATAGCACCTGTTAAGAATGGGAAAGTAGTTCAAGTAACAAGTGGGGGAGTCCCTATGAAAGATCAAGTGCAAATTAAATGTTAAGCAGGTCAAATAAAACTTATATGGCATCTTAAAAATTACACAAAAGCCAATAATTTGAGAGAGTTGGCGTGTGACTTCATCTGAGTTAGTGTCTCAGTTGAAAACTTTTCAAGACGTGTGGGACCAGTAGAAGGACATAGTAGGTAAACTTTTGAAGAAGGCTGTTAATAAGAAAAATTGGCTTTGATGAACTTTGGCGATGAACTATGTTGGAGTTGAATTATTTCTCCTAGCATGACTCAGTCTCCCTTGGATAATGGTGGGTAGAGGGTAACGATTTATGTGTCCCTTTGAACAAATCTCATTAATATACACATACTACAAAGTATATATACTTTATATATATAACATATAATATACACTACACTACAAAGGCAACACTAGACACACCCCCTTACATGTATATCCTCTTTTTCTCTATGAATGAACTCTTGTGGTTTGGAGTATGAGGCAGATAGGGGTAAGAAGAGGGGTGGGGAAGAATGCATATTAGGTAGCATGCAGGAGCAAAAGAAAGAAATAAGATCACTTTGGATTGAATGCAGCACATCTCTGAAACCAAGGAGCCAAGTAAGCTCAAAGATCAAGCAATCAAGGAGGTTCTGCCTCAAGTGAGACAGTGAGAATAGAAATAGGGAAAGGCCTTGGGACTTGGGGCATATAGAGTTCTCCTGGGCACATTCTCATAAAATGCTGATGGAATAGGGAAGCTGATGTGGTTCGTTGAGGTCGAGGGCCAGGTCATTTACATCTTCCTTTCCTAATGCTTCATTGCAATAAAGAAGTAACCTTGACTATTCAAAGGATGTGAAATGTAAACTGTGAAAGACTCAAGCTAAAGTATCTTCAGATATAGGTCTAGGAATTGACTGTGTTCAAGGACCAGTCTAAATCTGCAGCAGCTGGCCATCAGGTGACCATAAAACTAACTCTTGAGCAGATAGAGGGAAGCAGAAGCCTGAGTGTGGTGCCCATAGGGCAGACAACACTTAATGGGCAGTAGATATTGACCTTTTCCAATCTCTCAATCTCTCTCATTTCCTTTCCTATACTGTTTCCATTTTATTCCTCTTTTTGAGACATCAGTGCTGCTCTCTTTCTGGATCCTTCTCTTTCTCCTAGATATCTTTCACGTTTAATTGTTTATAATACGAAACAAAAATATACTTTAAAAAAGTTTTTTCTTATTCAGTTAAGTCTGGGGTTTACATTATAACCTGAAATGCAAACAAAGTACAACTTGTAAAACATTCTCATGTCTTTCAAAAAAAAAAATCTCACTTCTAGTTTATCTTGATTAATTTTTTGCCCATAAATAGCAAAAAAAATGCCTAAAGTTTAGTTCTGTATTCATTGTTAGTTCTAGCATGTTTAAAATCTAAATTTAGAATTTTAAGAGAAGGTAGAGAGAGTATATGTGTCTTGAAACCTAGAAGTAGGAGTACCAAGGCAGGAAAATGGTAAGGGAGAGATATTGGGTAAAATACTCATAGGCAAAGAGACAGATTAGCAAAGTTCCTAAAGGATGGTTGTGTGTAAGATTAAAGATACTTAAATAAGTTTTAAAAAAAAATCCAGTAGTTATTTGACTCTCCACATTAAATGTCAGTTAAGCAGTAAGATCAAATGTTGTGATAATTCAGTCCCTCACTCTGTTCATTCATTGTTCTCATGATAATGAATGAGAATTTCATTTTCTAAGGATGACTAAAAGATATCAATTTACTACGATGGAAAAAAGACAGAACAGGGAAGAATTAGAAATTGAAGAAAATCATTGTAGACAATTTCCAGTGAAAATATTTTTAAATCACCAAAATATAAACTTTAATGGATTCCATATTTGCCTCCAATTTTTTCATTTTATTTAATTTTACTTATGACAAAGAAGACTTTATGGTGAAATGCTAGTTTTGTTTGACAGACAACATTTTAAATGCATGTGATTTCTTACGGCAAGCATTTCTTGTGAAAAGTTTTGCCAAATCACCATCTGGTGCGTCATTTTGTCCTTCTTAAATCTCAAAATGAAAATTTAACTGTAACAACATTTACAGTAACTGTACCCTCCACCCGTGAGTAGGTCATTCTTTCCTGGATTAAAAGAAAACTCAACTCAAATCTTCACTTAACTTCTGTTGTTTGCTTAGGGGAGGAATTTTCCCTGTCTGCTCCAAATACAGACTCCTTTTCATATCTGACTTCTTCTCTGTGTCTATGACATTATTTCTCTGTCCCCTGCTTTCTGTCTCTTATACAAATATCACACTGCATTCAATTTTCCAATTCTTAAAATGCAATATCCTAAGCACCGTTTATTTTTTTAACATAAAATGCATACCAAGAAATTTTCAGAACTTTCCCACAAGAAAAGATAGAAAAATGTTCCAGTTCTTAAGCTTAAAAACCTTAGAGTTAGAAATCCATTAAGTGCTGGTCAACGTATTTATCAAAAAAGAAAACAAATGAAACTTACTGATACATTGTGTCCTGCTGAGAATGGCCTTGTCTCCTCCACCTTTGTGCTGCTTTTACATTCCCAATCAAGTGAGTGACATCCTGGGCATTATATGACGCTTGTGCACTGAGTAAAGTAAGGGTACAGAGGGATTTAACCTAAAACTAGTTTAACAAGTCAGGAATAGTCAACTTTAACCAACAGTGTGGTTTGAAATGAAGAATTGTATGATAAAACTTTTTGTAAGGAAGTAAAAATTTCCTCGTTCTGGCTAATTAAAAATCTTAGAAAACAATTGCGATTTCAGTCTCCTAGGAACACCTTTCAGTGTTTGGATAAGTGATGCATTTGTGAGTCAGGGGATGGTATTGTGTCTTCTGAGTCAGCACAGAGCTAATCTCTCAGAAGTGACAGGTACCTGTCTTCAGGAAAGGCAAGACTCAGACTAAAATGTAGTCTATTTATAAAGAAATTTCTATGCATCTTACATCTTCATTTCATTTTGGCAGGGAACGTTTCCTTTTTTCTTTTCATCTAAAAATTTTTCTGAGGTCAAACTTAAAGGTGAGCTAACAGAGGATGGGAGACCAAAAGTACGTTGACTACTACTAATATTTGTTGTTTAATCATGTCTGACTCCCCATGATCCCATCTGGGGTTTTCTTTGCAAAGATACTGGAATGATTTGCCGTATCCTTATCCAGATAATTTTATAGATAAGGAAACTGAGGCAAACAGGCTTAAGAAACTTGCTGAGGGTCACACAAGCTAGTTTGTCTTTTTTACTCAGGTCTTCCTGACTCCAGGACACTCATCTACTGTAAACTGTCCCACAAATATTTAGACATTGATTTCAAAAGTTTTTGCCAACAGATGGTACACAACCTATACACACACACACATACACACATATACAAATATATACATAACCTCTCACTTCTGCGACCTCTATCCTAGCTTGTTTTTACTTTTTATGACCTCTCCCCTCACTTTTTTCTAGCTTTCAACTAACTATGCCTGGATTCAAGTTGCACATCCTTTACTGCCTCTAATTTTGGTATTTTTATGGTTGTAAGGATTTTAGAGCTCATTTAATCCATATCCTTTTCATTTTGTTTATTCATTTTTTTTTTGTATTTACCCCCACCAATACTCACAAAGTGCTTTATCATTTGGACATGGTTTCAAATTTGGGGTCATGAAGTGTGTGTGTGTGTGTGTGTGTGTGTGTGTGTGTGTGTCCTTCCTTCCTTCCTTCTTGCTTCCTTCCTTCCTTCCTCCTTTCCTTCCTTCCCTCTCTCCCTTTCTTCCTTCCTTTTTCTTTGAAGAGTCAAGAGAGCCTCAGGTAAGGCAGGTGGAGCACCAGATATGTTTCAGGAAGAGCCTCCATACAGATACTGGCCCAGCTCTGGCTTCAGGAGGGTCAGCTTGTTGTCCTTCTAGTCTCTTGATCAGTTGCCATTCCCCTCTGTCAGGAATTCAGGAATCCTGAAGCCTATGACTTTCAGCCCCACTAAAGCCTTGTTTTCTTCAGAGCCAGCACAGCATCACCAGACTTGCAGGTCACTTTGACCCCATTCTTCTTAGACAGTGTCTACAGGATGTCTTCCACCACCCCATTCCCAGTCTGGTGGAGTCTCTTTTTCTTCAGCCTTGGGAAGAAATGTAACCACACCTAAGGAGGATATGTCACACCCAAGGCAGGGCCAGATGTCACCAAAGTAGTAGAAGTCTAAGAACAGGTAAGGATTTCTAGAGGATCTGAAAGGCAATGCTCATGGCCCTGGAAGGAAGGGACTAGAAGTGTGGGTTGATGACAACCAGACATCAAGGAAGGATCTTGTAGTGGTCATCCCTCTCCATCTAACATCTGAAGAAGCTGAAGCCCACAGAAATGAGGTGGTATAACTGGCTCAAATTATTGAGGCAGCCAAATGGCTTTGAATAGAGCACCGGGTCAGGAGTCAGGAAGATTTGAGTTCAAATCTAGCCCCAGACACTTAGTAGTTGTATGACTCGAAGCAAATCACTTACTGGTTTTTTTTTTTGCCCTAATCTACTGGAGAAGGAAATGGCAAATCCCTCCAATACCTTTGCTAAGACAACTGCATGGACAGTATGGTCCACAAGGTCATGAAGATTCAGCTACAACTAAATTAACTGAATGACAGCAAAAATTTGCTCAAGGACCCACTGGTTGGTGGCAGAGTTGGGCCTGGTTCTCAGTGAATTGTATTTTAATTTACAAAACCTTCCTTCCTTCCTTCGTTTTAGGAGGGGACAAGGGCTTGGAACAAGATGGAATACTGCCTAACAGTCAGAATCATGGCCTTCTAACACACTTGTTAGTCTGGAACCAGTCTAAGCAAGAATAAAACTTACTATACAAAGCTTCCAAAGATAACATTTCTATTTGAATTTACCCACATAAGGTGAAGATTAAATCCATTTTTTTAGTATCTAAGGGGTTAATGAATGAGAATTTGCTATCTGCTTCTTCCAGGGTCATTTGGACTGAACTTTGAGGGCTACCTCACAACTCAGCCATGATTAATAGAATCAATAGATACACTTAAAGAGCCAGAGT
>JAQQSK010005828.1:0-14726 GCA_028658325.1 Potorous gilbertii
TAGGCTATTGATAAAACTGTGGGGGTGAGAAGCCAAGCTGTTAAGAAGTTATTCTGTTTCCCCCCATTTCAGGTAGGACCCTGAATAAAGGGAAACTTTTTTCCAAACTTTCCCCCAAAATGAGGAGATTGTGGGAGTGCAAGCATTTGGGTAGTGTTTTTTTTGTTTTTTTTTTTAGTGTTTCTAATGATTATTTCTTCCAGTAAAATGCTTTTAGAATTCTTATCCTCAATTCCCATGACTCTCCCAGTCAGCCTATAAGCTCCTTCCCTCTCTGCCCCTGTAGGACGGTTATAACCTAAATTAACTCCTACCCAGAGGAACTGCCTGGGTACTTTTGAGAAAATTCAACCCTTGTTACTTTCCCTGAGATTACTTCCTGGCTGTGGCAGGCACACCTCAGAGTGTGCTTTGGGATTTGGGGGCAATGCCCAGAGAGTAAGAAACCTGCCTCCTCCCTTTTTATATTTTGAATAGGTCAGAGTGAGTCAATCAAGATAAGCAGGCATATTGTGGTCTGTTTCCCCGATATTTCATATCTTCTCTTTATTCCCACTTCCAACATGCCTATCTCCCAAGCTTCCATTTTACTGTTGAAGGCACCACTTTTTAGTCACACAAACTATATATATGTATGTATGTATGTATATATATATATACATATACATATATATATAGTGTCACCACTATAGTCAACACTACAACCTTGGGATTTTCTTTGACCTTCACATTTGCAATCAGCTACTAAATCTTGATGTTTTCACCTGTACAACATTTCCTGAGTCCAACTTCTTTCTACTCGCCGAGACACCATCCTAGTTCAAGGTCTCTTCAACTACCACCTAGATTATCATAATAGCTTCCTAACTGGTCTATCTCCTTCAAGTCTGTCTCTACTTTTAACCACTATCTTCAGAACTGCTAAAATGACTTTCCTAAAGCTCAAGTTTGAACATGTCTCCTCTCCAGTCAATGAAATTCAATAACTCCCTACTGGCTTTGGGATTAAATATTATTTCATTGTCACCTCATCATTTCAAAATATCTATTTTGTATATAAGTTTTAAAATGTATATTTGCAGTCTAGTAGTATGCATTTATGTGATTTATTAAAAATAAAACAAACTAAATATATAAATGTTAGATGTGCACATTGAAAACTTTTTTTCCAATGGGGTATGTGAAGAAAAATGTTTCCATACCAATGACATAGGAGTCCCTAGTTTTCACAATGAAGTGGAGATTAAAATGATAATTGAAGTACACTTATTCATAAGATACTCCATGTTGCCCTCAGGAATTTGTGAGTATTACAGAGTGATGGAAAATGAGCTACACTAATAGATATAGTTAAGATGGTTCAAATTAAAATCCAATTGCATAATCAAAAACTAAAGCTGATAAATGCACAAAAATAATAATTCTAACATTTGCAGCAAACCCTAGAAAAGCCAGCAGTGGACGATCAATAAAATTTTTTTAAGTTTTTATTTTCTCCTATGTCATTCATTTCTTTTGAAACACTGATTCTCTGTGAATTAGGATTGAAAACAATGAAAAGTTCATTTTAACTGATCAATAAAGTTGATTGTAAAATCAAATTGTAGCGCCTGTTGCTGACAATTTTAATTCTGTTCTTCTCTTTTATTATTTTGTTTATTTTCTTTTCAGATCATCCTCCTGGATTATGACTTAAGAGGTGTTACCTTTCCTGATCCTTCAGGAGACTCATATCTAATCCTAGCCACATTTTCCATATTGCTTTTTGATATTCTTTTCTATTTAGCATTGACCTTGTATTTTGACAAAATCTTGCCTAGTAAGTATGAATGTAGTTACAATTCAATTTAAATTAATTTCAAAACTTCACTTCCAAAGTATTTTCTGAAAATTTGGTGTTTCCACATATTAAGAAATGTTTTCTATTGCAATGGGATGTTACTATCATTGACAGAATGATTTCTTGATCTTGAGGAAATTGCTAAATTCTTTTGGTTATTCCAATTGTCTCCTTGAAACAAAGGTCCATCTTTTTAACATCAGTATTCTGCTGATAGTGTAATAATAGCAATGGTAATAAATAATAAAAGCTAACATTCCCTGTGCTATAATTATTTCTTTATACTTATCTCATTTGATAACTATAATAGTTATTATATCATTAATGGTGATACAAATGATAAATAAATAGTGTAATAAAATAAATATATAATATAAATAGTAATTATTTTAATTATTTCTTTGTAGTTATCTCATTTGGTACTCAGAACAATCCTAGGAAGCAGATGCTGTTGTCATGCCCATTTTACTGAGGCAAACAGAGATTAAGTAACTTGCCAAAGTTCACCTAGCTAGTAAAGTGTCTAAGGTCATATTTGAACTCAGACCTTCCTAACTCCAGGTCTAGCACCCTATCCACTGTATCCCCTAGTGGCTCAGTGTTTATATGGCTGAAAGTCATGGAGTGCTGTGGTCTCTGAAGACTGAAAAATGAGCTACATTAGTCATCTAGGTGGCACAGTGGAATGAGTGCCAGGCCTAAAGTTAGGAAGGCTCATTTTACTAAGTTCTAATCCAGCCTCAGAAACGTATTAGCTGTGTGACCTTTGGCAAGTCACTTAACCCTTTTAACCTCAGTTCCTCATCTGTAAAATGAGCTGGAGAAGAAAATGGCAAATCACTCCAGTATCTTTGCCATGACCCACAAGCAGTGATAAAGAGTCAGACAAAACTGATAAGTGACTGAAATAATTCAGAGGGCAAAGGAGAGGTTCACAGTGGATATAAACAGGCTGTGAGGCATTCTAAAACAATTATGTAGGGGAAGTAGTGTAAAAGATGTTATCAAATAGTTATATAAGCAAAAACTATGATGACTGATTTCATGATAAGAATAAGTGAGGGATAACTGATGGACAAACTGTGTCTTACACTAATTGTCTAGAGATATAGAAGAAATCCTCCAGGAGGTCAGGTAGGCTCCTTAGAGCAAACATATGGGAAGACAGGAGTCATACAAGGGGATTAGGTTATATTAGTGCACTGAATACCCATATTGATGAGATCATGGATCCATTTGAGGTAGGAGTCCAGGTTCTGTTGAGAGGCAAAGGAGCAGAGTGACTGTGGCATGGTTTGGAGCTGGATGGGAAGTGACATGGTGCCCTGGTTCTAGAAAAGATAAGGTGAAAGCTCATCTTTCAGAACCTAGATTGTTTAAGTATCCATACCCTAGAAGTCCAACGTGGGATTCAGTGTGGGGAGAAGGGATTGTTTTAGCTCTGTGCATATGGCTCAATTCGATTCAACTCAACAAGTAATTATTTAGGACTTAGTACAGGCTAAGTGCTGGAAATTTAAAAAAAAAAAGATGAAAAGTAATTTCTCTACTTAAAAAAAGTTACATTCTCTAGGGCCAATGAAACGCTCAGACAAAATTTATAAGGTAATGTGTCCAGTCAATAAACATTTATTGAGTGTACTACATATACTTGTGCTAAGTTCTGGGGATATAAAGAAATGCAGAAACAGTCCCTGTTCTCAAGGAGCTAACAGCGTATTGAGGGAGACAATATGCAAATAATTACGTGCAAGTAAGATTTATGTAGGATACTGTTGGGGACAATCTCAGAGGGAAGATACTAGCATTAAAAACTGGGAAAGGCTTCTTGCAGAAGGCAGGATTTTAGCTGAGACTTGAAGGAAGCCAGAGAAGCCAGGAGGTGAGTTGAGAAGAGAGAGAAAATTTCAGGCACAAGGGACAGACAATGAAAAGACATAATCAAAAGATGGAATGTCTTGTGGGAACAACGAAAAAGCCAGTGTCACAGAGTACACAGAGTGGAGTAAAGTGTAAGAAGACTGGAAAGGTAGGAAGGATTTTCAGAACCAGAATATTCTATATTTAATTCTGGAGATAATAGGGAGCCTCTGGAATTGATGGGCAGAAGGAAGGGACAGTAACTTTCAGATGTCTGCTTTAGGAAAATTCATTTGGCAACTGAGTGGAAGAAGGAATAGAGAGGGGAGGGGACATGGAGAGAGGAGATCAACCAGCAGACTGCTGTAATAGTCCAGATGTGAGGTGATGAAGGCATGCACAGGGTTAACGGCAATGTCAGAGGAGAGAAAGGGAATACATGAAAGAATTGACAGGACTTGGTAACTGATTAGGTATTAGAAGGATCTGAGAGAATGAGAAGAGACAACGAAGAGGGAGAGAGCACAAAAATCTAGGAGGATTAAGAAATGCTTCTTAAAGGAATGGAATCTGGATTGAAGCTAGTCAGATCATCATGCACTTACTGGCCCCTAACTGTGATTAAGGGACTCTGTCCTGGGCTCTCTTCTTTCCTCATTAAACATTATGATCTTTTTAGCTCCCATAGATTTAGTAACCATCTTTATGTAGATGGCTCCCAAATCTATACATCCAGTTCTAATTGTCTCCTAAGCTCTATGTCCTAATTCCTAACTGCTGTTAGATATCTCTGTCTGGATGTCTCATAGGTATTTTTTCAAACAACATATCCAAATAAATTATTTTCTTCTTTTTTAAGAATTAAAAATAATTTTAGAGTATTTTATTTTTTTCCATGATTACACATAAAGACAATTTTAAACATTCATTAAAAAAAATTGAGTTTTCTCCCTCACTCTCTCCCTTCCTCATCTCCTCCTCTCTAAGACAGTAAGCAATTTGATATTGGTTGTATATTTTCAATAATGTGAAATATATGTAAAAACATAGTCAAGTTGTGAAAGAAAAAATAGAAAGAAAAAAGCATGAAAAAATAAAGTGAAAAATAGTATGCTTTGATCTGCATTCAGACTCCATCAGTTCTTTCTTTGGATGTAGATAGCATTTTTTCATCATCAGTCCTTTGGAATTGTCTTGGATCTTTAGCTTATGCCATAAATTTATCCTTCCTCCAAAATTTCCAAATTCAATTGAAGTTCACTTTTCTTCTTGCCTGGATCATTGTAAAAACTCCTCAGTTGGTCTGCCTTCATCCAGTCTCCCTTATCACCAATCAATCCTCTGCACAGTTGCCATATTAATATTCTTAAAGCAAAGGTCTGATCATATTACTCCCTTATTCAAGAAACTTTGATGGCTCCCAATTGCCTCTCTCATTAACTAAGAACTCTCCTTTTTATTATTTCATTATTTACATTTCATTATTTCATTGTTTACAATTGGGTTCCAGTCTATCTTACAGAATGATTCAAATTACTATCCATTAAACACCTTGTGTTTTAAGCAATCTGTCTTACTTGTTATACCCAATTGATGATATTTCATCTATTACTTTGGTAGGGTCCACTCCCATGTATGGAATTCCACCTGTCCTCACTTCCACTTCTTGTAATCTCTAGCTCTTTTCAAGTTTCCATTTAAGAACTTTTTCCTTGGAGAAGCATTTTCCTTGGAGGAGCATTTTCTGATTTCCCATTTTTTTGTGCTCCCTTTCCCTGAATTGACTTTGTATAAGTCTTAGTATTTATCTATGTTCATGCCCACTTTCCCCATCTCCAGCAGGATGTAAGTTCCCTTAAAGCAGGAATTGTTTCATTTTTATCTTTGCCAGTGTTTAACATATAGGAGGAGCTTAATATATACTTGTTGAATTTAATTAAGGATAATGGAGACTTGGTTATATTTATAAGCAGCAGAAAATGGGTCAGTAGATAAGGAAGATTGACTAGGAGAATGTCGAAAGAAGCAAACTCTTGAACTTAGGGAGGAATGAGACCAAGTATGGTTGACCTTGAAAGAACCACAATTTTGTCAGAGATTTGTGTGAAGGAGCAATCAGTGGGTGGTTCTGGTATGTGTCAAAGAGTTTTGAAAGTGCAGAAATAGGGGAGAATAGGAAGTTAACATAGATGGTGTCTATTTTCCCCATGGAGTAGGAGGGAAGGAAGATCTATCCCTGAGAGGAAGGAGATAAAAAGTAGTGAAAGAGGCTTAAGAAGATTTGAAAAAGCCATCGTTATTTTATTATTCCCTGCAATTAGAAAATAATAAGTAAGATGGCAATGCTGCAGAGATATGCTGCACAATTGAGTTTACTTATAAATCCAAGTCCCAAATGGATCTATAATCTCATTGGTGTGATATTCTCAGTGGTGGCATAGATTGCAACCCTTCCATGCTGGATCATCTTTGTGATTTGTAACCATTCCTCCCATAAGTCTACTGCTGGGAATACACCAAAAATGCTAGGAAGATTTACTTTCTCTTGACATTGTGATGACACCAAAAATGTTGTCCATCAGCTATACCTCGTTCTTCCATGTTACAAGCTTATCTTCTCTTTTGTTTGTATGTATTTCTGATGACAGCCTTCCGATTCTCCTTCCTAATTCCTTGTTTCTAATATATTGCAGACACATCATAATCATTGTGTACCTCTCTGTTACCCTTTAGGTGATACTCAGTTTCAATTCCTTGGAATGTTTCATGACTCACCATCGTACAATAATATCTGTAAAATATTAGTATCTAAAATATATTCCTTTGTTTCAGGGAGAGGTTTGAGTTCATTGAAATAACTGCAATTTCCCAAAAACAATCCCTTAAGGCATATGTCTAAGATTATCTACATACATACATGCAACTTTACTGACAAGTTCTGTGGATTATCAATTGAACTACATGTCAGAGTTCAGATAATAGTTTTCTTCATATGTATACTCTAACTTTTCACATGTTAATAGGGCAACTATCTTTTTTTTATTGGTTTATTTATTTTTAGTTTTCAATATTCACTTCCTTAAATTTTAAAATTGTCCCCCCTCCTTTCCCCTTCCCTCTCCCTAAGATGGCATATAATCTGATATAGGCCATTATTTGTGTCTCTTTTTAACTAAAAACTTTAAAAGGAACATAAATATGATAATGTTTTTACATTAGAGAGAAAATGTGATTGATTTATAGTTGCCTGATACTATAATGACTCCATTAATAAGTCTTCTGAAAATTTATAGTGAAATTACACATATTTTAAAACAAAGGAACATTCTCCTCATAAATCAGTAGAAAAGATGGTTTCCAGAAATTCAGCCCTATATTGTAGCTTAACTTTATGCTGATTTAAAAAAAATATATTTTGTCAAGTTAGTTAGGTGGCATCACGGATAGAGCACTGGACTCCTAGTTAGGAAGACCTTACTTTAAATCTACCCTCATAGTTGTGTGACCCTGGGTGAGTCATTTAACCTCTATTTGCCCCAGTTTCCTCATCTGTAAAAAAGGGGAAAATTATAACACTTATCCCCTAAAATTCCAGTGAAGGTGAAATAAAATAATATTTGTAAAATGTCTTGTAAACAAATGCTTATTATAATTATTCCTGGAAACTTCCATTTAGATACTCTGCTTGCATCTTAAACTTAACTTGTCTAAATCTGAAGCCTTCCTTTTACTTTAAAAATCCCTCCTCTCAATTTTATTTCTGTTCAGGATATCATCATCCATTGAGTCACTGGGTTCAAAATCTTAGAGTTATCTTTAATTCTTCCCTCTCTTTCACTTCCCATGTTCAAATACTTGCTAACATCTGTGAGTCCTGCTTTAGTTAATACCTCTCCCCTGTATTTCCTCTTTTCCACTTCCATTGCAAGTTTACGCTTTCATAATCCATCACTTGAACTACTTGAATATCTTCTAAATAATTTTCCATTCTCTTATCTTTCCCATTTCTAATACCTTCTTCACATTGACGTAATTTGCCTAATGTATCACTCTGATTGCTTAGAACTCTTATCATTCTAACCACTACTCTTTTATTCAAAAGCCTTTAATAATTTTCCATTGCCTATAACTCCTTTTTCCTAGCATTCAAGATCTCACATATTCCCATCTTTTTCTAGCTTTTAGAGTACAGTAGAGAAAGGGAAGAAGGCTAGAAATAAAGGGAAAGACTTCCTCTTCCTCAGCTCTACTGTAGGTCTGGACAAAACTTTTCCCACCAATGTAGATTGGCTTGCATCACTGAAAGACTAAATAGCTTGTCTTCTACATCTTCTTTCTAAGTCTCACCTTCTTTCCATTATGCTATGCTGGTTCTAACACGTTTATTATTTCACACATTTATTATAATTAATAATAATAGGCTGCTATGGCTAAAGTATTAATCTCCTAGTTAGTAGGACAATATTAATAAAGCCTTTCAGAATAGTTGAATCAACTAGAATTTATATTTGACTGTTCTGGCTTTTGACAACACATCAAAGATCAACTGAAGTATCAAATAATCCATCAATCAATTAATCAACAATAATTCACTAAATGACACTATATATGAGTCATTGTTTTAGGTAATAGGGAGAACAAAATTGTTCCCGCCCTCAAGGAGTTTATATTCTGTTAAGGGGCTCTTAATTTATAAAAGTAAGTTTATAAAAGTAAGTACAATTATTCCTTTAACATCACAAGGGTTAGGGTGTGCTGCCCCTGTGATCTAGAAAATTCAAATAGATTCATTTTGCCCTCTCTTTGTACTAGAGAAGTCTGATATTTTCTTTTTCTTTCATGGGTATTTACAGTACTTTAATATAAAATTTGGGTTAAATATTTGGTCATGGGCTCTGTGTTGTTTGCTAAATGTTGTCTTTGACTCCACAAAACTCTCCCCAAATTCCCATTTAATTTTTTTTGCCAACTTGTGATGTATTGAAACTGTGATGGGGAAAGTCTTGATGCAGAAGAGATAACTATTCAAGACATATACATATATATATGTTGAATCTAAGGTTATCTTGGAGAGGAAGGTATTAGCAGCTGTTAGACAATCTACATACTAGTTCTGGCACTGTCACTAACTGGAGAAGTAACTTTACCTTTCTGGGCCATAGTTTTTCCAAATTTGCAAATCAATGGGGTTGGTTTAGATCTCTTCGGGTTCTAAAATATTCTATCAATAGATCAATAAAACTTCCAAGGTTGAATGACTTTAAAAATGTACTTCTAAAAATAAGGGATGCAGGTTGGTTGCTGACCTTTGCTCTTGAAGGGGAGTAAGTTTACATAGTATTTTCATACATATTATCACATTTGGTCCTCAACAACCTGGCAAGGTAGACAGAACAAAAGTTTATACTCCATAGTATAAATAACAAGACTAAGGCTCAGAGAGCTTAAATAACCTACTTAAAGGTAATTGAGGTAATAATGAAGCCAAGGTTTTGAATACAGTTTTTCTCATTCAAGACTCCTCTTGTTCAGGAGTGCTCCACTCTTTGTGATCACATTTGGGATTTTCTTGCCAAAGGTACTAGAATGATTTGCCATTTGTTTCTCTGGTTCATTTTACAAATGAGGAACTGAGGCAAACAGGGTTAAGTGACTTGTCTAGGATCACACACCTAGTGAGTGTCTGAGGCTGATTTGAACTCATGAAGATAAGTCTTATCAGTTCCAACTCCAGTGCTCTCCACTATGTCACCTAGCTGTCTCTCATATACCACTACAAAAATGCAGTAAACTATTTCCCACAAACTTTTGGTTAATTGAATTTCATTTTCTTAAAAATTCAGTAATGTCAATTTTTTCTGGATCATTTTATGCATTTCCATTCTTTAGCATTTTTCTTGATTTGAATAACTTTTATCCTTTTATATTTATTCCTTTATATTTATTACCCCATCCTTAGAAAAAGAGAAAGGGACCTTCACTGAACCTTAGCATCCCCTAAAACTACTGCCCTACATTTGTCTTTCTTTTTAAAGCCAAAATCCAAAAAAAGGTAACTACCTCTGTTTTTTTCCATTTTCTTGCTTACTCACTTCTCAAGTCCTTGGAATTGGACTTCCTATTTCACAACTACAACTAAAAGTGATGCTGTCTTCAAAGTTATCCATCAGGAGGACCTGAGTTCAAATCTCATCTCAGACACTAGACACTCATTAGCTGTGTGACCTTGGGCAAATCACTTAACCCCAATTGCCTCATCCTGGGTCATCTCCAGTCATCTTGATGAATATCTGGTCACTGGCTTCAGATGACTATGGAGGAGAAGTGAGGCTGGTGACCTGCACAGCTTTCTCTCACTCAGAACAAAGTTGAATGCAAGTCATGTCATTATTTCTCTGATGGCATGGTCTTCTTCAGCAATGAAGGGTGAACACACACACACACATATTGCTTGCTAAGCCTTAAGATCTTTTTCTCTGTTGATCTACTTCCTTCAGAATTTGATGCTGTTGTTTATTCCTTCCTCCTGAATGCTCTCTCCTCTCTGGATTTTTGTGACCCTTCTTTGGCCTGGAGATTTCTTATTTCTCAGTCTTCTTTGCTTAGCAGGGCATGAAGCATGCTCTGCTTCCTAAGCATATGAGTGCCCTCCAAACTTTGTCCTCAACTTTCTTCTCTCTTTATGGCATAGTGGATAGAGTTCTGAACCTGTTGTCACTAGACCTGAGTTTGATTCCTTCCCCAGACATTTATTTACTATGTCACTTTGGGCCTTAACTTCTCAGAGTCTCCGATTCCTCATCTATAAAATGAACCTAATAATAGTGATAATATCTATTTCACAGGCGTGTTGTGAGACTCAAATAAGTTAATGTATTTAAAGTGCTCTGAAAACCTTGAAGCACCACATAAATGTCACTTATCATCATCATCATCTTTCCTTTGATAGTGTTTAGATAGAAATTGTCCTGGGACTCCTCATTATCTTGTTATTTTTTAAAAATGGAATATTCCACAGACTATTGGAGTGGAAGATAAAATAACTCCTTTTCTAGTTGAAGAGAAGTGTTGGCATATAAGTTCATTATCTTCTGGAGGCTCACTGAAGATATCCTTGGTATACAACTTCAATAGTAGACAGACCTATAGAAATAATATACATCTCGCTGTAGTTCCACATGATTTTGATCTACTCTGCTTGGTTGGCATATTTAGAAAGCTTTTTTATTCAATGTAGCTAAAATATCATTAGCGTTTGGCATGGTGATAGCTATGAAAAAATGCAGGGTTTTTTTTTTTTTACAAATAATTGTCATTCCTTTTATTAATGTTATTAATCAGTTGTCTCTATGCAAATGATTCATAGATTTTTATCTTTAATGCTAGTCTATCTCCTGAATACCTATTTTACAGCTGGGTGTCCCATAACAGCACAAACACATCTTGTCCAAAATGGAATTCTTTATCTTCCATGCTTTGTCCACTTCTCCTCCAAATGTCTGTTTTCTTTAAGGGCACATCACTCTGTAGGCTTCCAGTAAATTGGAAAGACTCTTTATGGAGGATCTGAGGGCAAGAATCTTGAAGGAGAAGAAGGTGTGTTAGTTGCTGCCTCCAGTCAATGGAAAGAAAGAGCATGTCCCTGAAGCCAATGATCCACTGAAGTACAATGGGTTAATCAAGGATTAATCAGTTTACAGGGCACTGAGCCTTTGTTTAACACATTAGATTGACATCTCCCCACTCCGGACATAGATGGGATGTACCCCTGGCACCTTGTTAAGAAGACAAAAGATTAGTCTCTGGAACTGGAGCTGCCTGACACCCTCTTACTTGGCTTAATCAGCTAGAATTCACCAAGACTCTTAAGTTGCTTTTCCTTTCCACTTCTTTTCTAAGAGAGCACAGCAGATCCAGGGAAGGGGTTTTATCCCATCTTCAACACCACCACCATGATTAATGGAAGGTTTGAGTCAGAGTCACATGGGAGTTTCATGTACTTATCTGAGCCCATATACCCAAGAGGAGAGTTCCTGGACATGTGTTGTTTTTCTTCCTACTCCTCCTTCCCTTCATTCCCACTCGTATTTCAGGTAGAAATCAAAGACTTAAGAGTGAAATCTATGAGATGACTGGTGCTGGAGGAGAAGTAGAATTTCCAGAAAGAATATATATATATGCATTGCTACCCAAGTGGCCCTAGAGGGAAATTAAAGGGACTGTTCATTTGTTTCAGTTATGTCTGACTGTTTGTGACCCCATTTGGGACTTCATTGGTATTCCCTTTTCTAGCTCCTTTTACAGATGACGAAACTGGAGCAAATAGGGCTAAGTAACTTGCCCAGGGTCACACAGACAGTAAGTGTCTGAGATCAGATTTGAACTCAGGTCTCCCTGACTCCAGATCAAGACCTCTATCCACCTAATTTGCTCTATTTATACCAGTTACCCTAAAGAAATATATGGGATCAAAAGGAATATTAAACTAAAAAGTTATGTGTTATGAGATATGAGAGATCAATATATGCTACTTTAGGATAGGCTGCTTTAACTATTGTGATCTGACACATCTAATATTTAATTCTGTACTTTTTAGATGAATATGGACAGAAGCAATCTCCCTTGTTTTTCCTTAAGTCTTCATTTTGGTTCCAAAAGCAAAAGACTGTTCATGAAGTTCTGGAGAATGAAATCAGCCCTGAGCATTACCCTGACTCTTTTGAACCAATATCACCAGAATTCCACGGAAAAGAAGCCATCAGGTAAACAATTTTTCAATCATAAAAATTAACATTGTAGGCTAATAAGCTAACCAGGGCACCATAGCCAGTTTTAAATGAAAATTTAAAATATCCATGCTATATCTTTCCTCTGAACTGGTCTTCTGAAAGCATACTTGGACCTTTCCTACTCCTATTTCAAAGGAAAATTTTTATAAAGTGTATGGATTCCAACCTTTCAATTTATTACATCTGTGTAATCGTTCTAAGCCCAATTTTATATTGCCCATAATTATAGTTCATTTTCTTTCTATTCAACTTCTGTCTTTTACCTTGGTTCTTCTGCTCCATCTTGTTTCTTACTCTGCCTCTTATTTTTTCCTAAACTAATCTTTTTTGTCTCTTTTCTCTTCCCTTCCTTTTGCTTCCTCTTCTTTTTGGAATTGGGAGTACAAGAGAGGAAACTGAGAAATAAGGGGCCAGCTTAAATTTGAAGGGAATATTGCATTATTATGTATCCATATTTTATTGTGTATCATTTTTAATTTGATTTAAAAATTACACATTTTTTTTCTTTTAACAATTTTAAGGACATGAAATACCTCATTTAGTAGTGTTGTCTTTTTAAAGTGTTTTTGGGCAATGCTAATAAGAAATCCTTCTAAAGTGACCATTATCCCTTTTCTCCAAATTATAAAACTGAATCTTGGGAAAACAGGATAGTCCTTTGATTCTCTATGGGATCTTTGTGATCAGTGACCAATTAAGGGATTGGATGATACTGACCAAATTTATCTTCTCAAATTGAGACAAGTTTTTGTTTGTTTCTTCAGGACCAAATGAGTGTTTCAGAGGCTGAAAGCCCGGTCAGGTTCTCTTTTACACTGTCAATTTTCTCCTAATATTTACCTATTATATAATTTCTGAGAATAGAGGGGAATCTGGGACTATTCCTTCCCTGAGATTCTTTTTGAAATTATGGGGTTCCTTTGGACATAAGACCAAGGAGACTGTCTTTCTGTGCCTTGTATCTCTTGTACCCTCTACCCCTCAACTCATCTCTCTCTTCCATATCTGCAAAGCCCTCCAGGACTGCCGCAGCTTATACTAACTCTTCTTACTCTGAACAACTAAGTGATAAGTACACTTATTATTTAAATTATGCAAAGTAGGATGTAAGAATTTAGGAATAAAAATGGACTTTTATCTAGTCATATTCTCTTATGTGTATAACTGTAAGCTGTATGAAAGCAGGGACCATTTCTTAAACCTCTCCTCTCCCTCTTATGATATTTAGCACAGTTTGAGGAGTAAGTAGATACTTCTGTTAATATATACAAAATTGGTCTAGAAACAGGTATAGAAAATAGAGGTTAATGGTCACTTTTCTGGATGAAGCACAACCAACAGAGTTCCCCAAAATTAGTTCTGGTAACAGTTTAATTGGACGTTTTTGTGAATGATCTGGAAGTAAAAATTCTCAGTGAGTTCTACAAGTGTGTTCATAATATTAAGCTATTCTGATGAATGAAATGCTATACCAACAGGGATTATTTACAAGAACTCATGAAGAACTCTCAAAAGTTATTGAAAAGGGGGTAAGATAAGACTCAATTTAGACATACATAAAGTAATTTTACAGAGATAAATAATATAAAATATGTACTAAGATTATGTTTTCTGGGTGTGGTTTATAACCCAATAATAATATCCTAGAAGTCATTGATAACTCAAACGAAAATCTCCAATGAATGTGTTGTTGTGGTCAAAATTCTGGGCACTGTATGAAAGACTATTATATTTAAAACACAACTTTAGCCTGTCCTCAAAGGTACACCTTTACAAAGAAATTTCAGATGTACAAAATGCAAATTTACAAAAAGGATACATTGGGATATAGTTTCCATAATGAAATTTCTCTCTATTTGGCACTTTTTAGTAGCAAGTCAATAAGTACAATTAACATTTTGATTTAAAAATACTTTATGAATATGTGTTTTCAGGAACATTTCTCTTGCATAAAGCAAGATACAGCTGTTAAAAATGTAGTGTACCTGCAGTAAACATAGACCAAAATAAAAAATGACCAAGAAAATGTAATTGAAATGATCAAGAAGAAGAAATAACTTTGAAGACATGTTAAACATGAGGAATATAGAAGGTCCTTCCTACTAAAGCATTGCTATTGTGCCTCATTTCAGTGTGGAGATCTTAGATCTTCAAAGACTCTATAAATAGAGCAATAGCTTGGCAAATCCTACCAATCTAGAAGGGATACCAGTAAAATAACCAATAGTCTTTGTATG
>JAQQSK010005829.1:0-14726 GCA_028658325.1 Potorous gilbertii
GATGTTTGGGATACAGAGACCTTGACTCCTATGTCTTTTCCTGATGGTAAGCATTGTTCTTCCTCATCAGAGAGGAAGGGCGGAAATATCTGTTCACCAAGAAAGTAACCTTCTATGGTCTTATTTTTGTTCCCTTTTCTGGGCATTTTCCCAGCCAGTTACTTGACTTCTGAGATTCCTCTCCACCCCACCTTGCCTCCAGATCCACCCAGCTAGTGCTTGGGGTCTGAGATTCAAATGTTGCTCCCCAGCCTCAGAGCTTTTGGCAGCAGGCCTGGCTGCTATTCATTGGGAGCTTAAGTTCTGGTGCTCAGGTGGGGGCAGGGCTGCCTCCCAGGCTCAGTTCCCTTAGGGGGTTTATGCAGAGACTTTCCATAAAGGAGCTGCTGCCAAGCTCCTGCCTGCTCCAGGAGCCTCTGGCCACCCGCTGCCTCTGCTGCTGCCTCCCGAAGGGGCCCAAGTCATGGAGACACCCCACTCCCCTCTCAGCCAGTCCAGGCGTCTTTCTCACTGACCTGTGCGTCTGTGGGTGGAGGGGCCTTCGTGGCCACTGGAGATTCTGTCCCTGAAGCCTGCTTGGATCTTCTCACTCCTCTCAGTGCCACGCAGCCAGGGCAGGGCAGGGCTGGGCCCCACTCCCGTACGGTGCACGACGGACCTTCGGGATCAGTTTTTCAGGGCTCTCTGGAATGGAAATCTCCTTCATCCCATTGCTGCGCAGCTCCACTGTTCCAGAATTTGTTGGGAGTTCTTTTTAGAGGAAATGCATGGGCTGTGGGTTCGGACTAGTATATGTGAGTCTTTCTACTCCGCCATCTTGGCTCCACCCCTTTATTTGTATTTTTAAAAGAAAAAAACTGACTTTTTTCTTTGCAAAACTGCTTTATTTCAGCTACATTATGGGTTAAATAGGTTTTTGTAGGTTGGATTGAAGCTTAAATCATGTATAAACATGTTATTATGTGTCAGTAAACAGATAAATAGAGCCACAAAGAAATTGGGGGTAGACATACTGTAAATGATAGCTGTCAATGAGCCTAGGAAGTATGCAGGAATAGGAAAACTCATGCTAGCAGTATCAGCTCAACTGCCTATAGTTATGCCCAAATTATTAGCAAAATATAAAACAAAATAGTAGAATTACATTGATGTTATTAATAGTTGTTAAAACTAACCATATTGGTGCAGAGTCAGCATCATTCAAGGTTATGAAGATTGTTAAGGGGTTGAGCTGAAGCCCTTGGGCTCAGGGTAGCTTTTTTATCTACTCTGGTGTGAGATTCTCTTCTTTATCTACTGTCTAAGTTTTGTGTGGCCCTTTATGGGAATCAGTTGTAGATATGTATATCCAGGAAAATGGATAAAGCTATAGAAATTCCATTCATATTTGTGGGTCCATACAATGTAGGTATAATATGGAAACTTATCTCATGACCAGATCAGTGTAAGAATTTACAGCCCTAGTGGTTAGCATGTCCTGGAAAGTGTTATCTTTTGAGATTTTTCTTTTCCTGTAGCTAGAAAATGATAACAGAGGAAAGAACATAGTTCATGACATTATGGATTAAAAAAGGTTTCCATTTATTTTTAAAAATACAATAATTATTGCAAACATTTATTTCTCCTGCCCAGTTCTCCCCACCTCAGACCCCTACTGGATAATAAAAAGAAAGAGAAAGCCATTATTTCAAATATGCAGTTTAACAAAATAAATTGTCACATTTGCAATTTCAAAAATTGTGTGTCCAATTCTGAAAATAAGTATCCAAATAATTGATTTACAATTCATCTTCTAGAAAATGATCCAATTATAAATTGAGATAACCTATAATGGTATTTGACCTTTGTTAAAATTAAAAGCTGTGTGAACTCAGTTCCCCGCTTCCCCTTTATTTTGCAGTCTTTACTCATAGAAGACTGAACTTGTTTATTAGACCTGGGGACTATATTCTCTTCCCTTATGGTTGCTCCTCTGTTTATATTTATTGAAGTTCTTTGAGTTTTTTATTTTCTTGAAATTTGGTGTTTTCAGCATTTTTTTCTCTTTATTTTCCTTATCATTCACTTCTTGACTCTCTCTCATTTGACTGTGATTTCTTTGGGGCTGAATCTCAAAGGATCTCAGTCTCCTCCTACTCTGGGCAATAAATAGTCCACCAGTTTAAAGTCTCTGCCCCAACTGACTTTTGAGTAGTCAGAACTGCCCTTAACTGGGTGTTGTACTCTTTCCCTCAGGCTAAGTGGAGTGCTGCACAAGCCCTCACCTTCACAGTGTCCTGTCCTGATGACCTGTCCTAGTTTTTTGTTCTTCAGTTCTCTGGCTTGGCACCAGAAATTCTGAGCCTGTCTCCCCTGGTGCTGGTGGTTCAAAGCTAATACTTCTATGCTGCACCCTCTGGAAAGCTTTTGTTTCTGAAGGTCTGTGACCAGATTGATGGTCAAGGTCTGAGAAAACCATAGTCTACAGCTGGTGTCTTCATGGTACTGGAAATAAGGATGAAGACTGGGGTATAGAGGTGGATTTGATGTAAACCTGTATCAAGTCTTTTGAGTCTGCTAGCGCCACCTGAAGACAGTGTAGTAGAGGAAGGGCGCTCAGAGTCAGTGAAGGTCAATTCCTGAGCTGTTTTCTAAACCTTCTCTTGGATTCTGGGTGTCCTATACTATAGAGACAACTGGAGTTGTTTTATCTTTAGGTGAATAATTTCTGTTTTGGAGAAATTTGAGGGGTTGTAGAGATGGGAGAAAATGTCTAGTCTACCATCTTGTTGCTCACATGTCCTGGAAGTCTCCATTCAATTAGTTTTTATGGTTTTTAGGTAGCCCATAGAGTAGGCTACTCTGATAGTTGCTAGTCAACTTGTGATATCCTTACTTTTCTGGGAAAATAAATTAATTGAGCAAGGAGGTCTTCCTTGGATTTGTCCTACTGAAGTTACTAAGTAGGTCTGTCCAGCTCCTATATATAAATATGAATAAACAAATAAATGTGTGAGTATTGCGGCTACTGTGTACAATGTTCTCTTGGTTCTGTTTACTTCACTTTGTATCAGTTCATGTAGGTCTTTCCAGGTTTTTCTGAAACTATCCTGCTTGTCATTTCTTATAGCAAAATAATATGTCATCACAATCATACATTATAGCTTGTTTAGCTATTCCCCAGTTGATGTGCATCCCTTTGATTTTCAGCTCTTAGTCACCACAAAAAGAGTTGTTATAAATATTTTTATGTGAACAGGTCTTTTCCATCTCTTTTATGATCTCTTTGGGATATAGACCTAACAGTGGTGTTACTAGATCAAAGGGTATGCATACAGTTTGATAACCCTTTAGACATAGTTCTAAATTGCTCTCTAGAATGTTTGGATCAGTTTACAACTCCACCAACAATGTATTAGTATCCCAGTTTTCCCACATTCCCTCCAACATTTATCATTTTCCTTTTAAATTACATTAGATAATCTGATAGGGGTGAGGTGGTACCTCAGAGTTGTTTTAATTTGTATTTCTCTCTCATTTACAGCATTTTTTCATATGATTATAGATAGCCTTGATTTCTTCATTTGAAAACTGTCTGTTCATATCCTTTGACCATTTATCAATTGGGGAATGACTTGTATCTTTATAAATTTGACTCAGTTCTCTATATATTTTAAAAATGAGGACTTTGTCAGAGATACTGGTTGTAAAATTCCCTGGCCCTTCAACTTTCTTTAGCTATTACTTTCAAAATGAGGTGGAAGATCTTAGGTTTTATTTCCAAAACAAAAGGTGGTACATAAAGGGGACATACTTTATTCTTTTAGCAACTACTGTCCCTTTTTTCAAAGTCTTCTGCCAGCCCAGACCATGTGCTTAGGGCACCACCACCCTTCTTTGGCATACCTTTGCCAGGGCCTGACTTCCTCTAGCCCCAAATAATGCCCCACTCAAATTCTGTTCCCTCTGCCTTTCAGTTATTTATCAGTCGTATCTGACTCTTTGTGACCCCATGTTGGATTTTCTTGGCAAAGGTACTGGAGTGGTTTGCCATTTCCTTCTCCAGCTCATTTTGCTGATGTGAAAATTGAGATAAACAAGGTTAAATGATTTACCCAACGTCACATAGCTATTAAATGTTTAATGCCAAATTAGAACTAAGGAAGATGAGTCTTCCTGACTCCTGGCCTGGCCTTAGGCTATCTATTCACCTAGCTGTCCTCATACAAACGCTTGCTTAAGAATTTTACAGCAATAGTCCACTAGATGCCACTGTTGCATTTGAAACATTTCTTGCACCCAGCAATAGCAAATTCATATTGTGAAATAAAACTTTTCTAAAGAATTTTAAAACTGCTTCAGAGTTCTTAATGTCTTATTCCTTCTATTATACTAGAAGCACGCGTAAGATATCGTTAAATGATCTTTTTAAAAAGAACTTTTTATTAGTCTCTATTTTTTGCCACAGTAATTTCCCAGTATTTCTTTCCTTCCCACATAGACGTCTCTCTTGTTTAAAAAAAAATACTTTAAACAAAACTGATCAACACCACATTTGCATTTTATAGAGAATGAAAAATTCCATACCTGAAGGATCTTTCTTTTTTTCCTGAGAGGAGGGAGATGTTCCATCATTTGTTATTCTGATGATATATAAATGCAGACAAATATACAAAATAAGCACAAGATAGTTTAGAGAAAAATCCAGGCTTGGGAAAGGCTTCATGTAGAATTATCGCTTGAGTTAAGACTTGAAGAAAGTAAGGGATTCTACCAGGTACAGATGAGGAGAGAGTGCATGGGAGACAACCATGCAAAGGCACAGAGATAGGTGATGGTGTCTCATGTGTGAGAAGGGCAGACTGACTAGATTATGTAGTGATAGGAAAGGAGCAATATACGATGAAGCTGGAAAGGTGAGTAGACATCAGCCCTTTGATTTTAAAAACCAAACAGAATTGCTTATATTTGATCCTAGAAGCAATAGGGAACCAATGAGTTTATTGAGTAGGGGAACAACATGGCCCTTAAGGAAACATGCACTTAAGGAAAATCTCTTTGTCAGCTTTATAGAAGATAGATTGGAGAAGGGAAAGGTAAGGAGATTAATTAGGAGGCTGTTACAATAATTTAGTCAAAAGATAAGGAGGGCCTGAACTAAGGTCATGGTTGTTTAAGTAATGAGCATGAGAAAGACACAAGAGATGTAGAGAGAGAAACATGGAGATTTGGCAATTAATTAGATATGTCAGTTAAGAGAGCAGGAGGGGTTGAGTATAGCACTGAATTTAGAAACATGGTGGGAGGCATGGTAGAAGGCATAGTGGTACTTTGAACAGAAATAAAGAGGTCTTTCTTAGCCAGAAGAGGAAGTGATAAATCCTGTTTTGGACATTTTGAACTTGAATTGGTTATGGAACATTCGGTTTGAAATGTCCAATAAGCAGCTAGTAATATGATTAAAAAGAAAGACTAGGGCTGGATATGAAGATCTATGAGTTATCTACAGAGAGATAACAACTAAACCAATGAGAATGGATGGGGTGGCCAAAAGAGAGTAGAGAGAGCAGAAAAGGGCTTTTAACAGAGCTTTGGGGGTACAGTCAGTTAGGCAGCTTTATGTGGATAATGATCCAGCAACAGAGAGTGAGAAAGAGTGGGTAAATTACTAGCAGGTGAAGGAATTGAGGGGATTGGGACAGAAGTGGTTAACTGTGGGAACTGAGTGAACTCCAGTTCCATCTTATGACTCAGTTCTGGAGACAGCTTATTTTCTTTTCAATTGTGGGTCTAACCCAATTTCTGTCTTGCAAGAAAAATTTATTCCATTGTGGGAATTGGGAGAAAACCTTACTGTATTGTTTGAACCTAGCCCTGCATGACTGGAAAACTGGACCACTTCTCCCTGCTGTTTACAGATTCTTAACCAAGGACCTAGGTTGTGCTGACCAGAAACCCAGTCAGGCAAAAAGATTTGATGCAAAGAGTTTTCTCACAATTGTACATATCAAGCAACACATACATCTTATCTGAAAACTGAATCTGAATCAGTTATTGTTTTGATATTCCTTTGAATGTTTACAGACACTCGGGGGAAATGGGACACCTCCTTTTCTGATTTCAGAGAATTGAACCTGTTCACTCTCCCACTCTAAATTTGGAAAGTCCCTCAGTAAGAAGCCAGATTATGTAATGTTGTATTGTTTCCTTTTAATTAATTGGTCTTATTTGATTAATTGTTTTTAATGCATAAAAGTCTGTCTCCCCCTGAATTTGGAGTCCATCCCTAATCAAGGAAGGAGACTGGTCTCAATTTGTAGATAATTAGCATTCATTGCCTAATAAATCAATAAGCTTGGAAGATCAAACCTTTGTTTCCCTCAGTTGTCATCTTTCACCTACCACAGAGGGGATCCAGGAGAGAGAAGTATCATAAAAATGCAGGAAGGGATTTTATCTATGAAGAGAAAGTGATTAATAGTGTCAAAAGCTACAGAAATTTCAAGAAGAATGAGAACTAATAAAAACCATTAGAATTGGTCACTGAGGGATCATTTTAATCATTCTTTCCAAAAAGAAAAAAAAACTTGACATGAGCAGACAAGAGACTATTCAGCCTGTAAACATCCCAAACAACAGAAATGTAAGAAAGGTAAATTAATGCAATGATCAAGAAAATAATGAATGAAATCAATTGTTTAATATCTACAGAGAGGAGGAGAGCAAGAGGGAAAGAGAGGGAGGTAGAGAGAAAGGAAAGAGAGACAGGCGACACAGAGAGAAGAAGAAGAAGAAGGAAAAGAAGAAAGAAGAGGAGGAAGGGAGGGAGATTGACTTATGGTTTTTTTTAAAGAAAAAAAAGGAATCATTAAAGGATAAAGAAAGAACCTAATGGATCCATGTTTAAGTAAAAATGAAGAGAAAAAGAGAAATGAAGGTAGAGGAACAGAACAGCAGCGCCATGGACTATATCCTCTGGCTTACCTATAGTTAAACCAGTATCTTTTGTGGGTCAGAACTAAAGAACAATGGGGAAAGGATGATATGCCTTTACCAAGTCCATAGATGAACAGTAGTTCATGGTTCCTTGGTCTTTTGGGCAAGGAAAAGGATGGATCGTAGGAGAACGGGAGAAGCAACAGAACACAGGGAATATCTGGGGAAGTGAAAGGCAGGGTCTCACGCTAAGATATATAAGATGATAAGCATTTTATATATAACTTTGTATATATACATATATATACTATTTATATGTAAGACTTTCATTTTCAATAAACGGAAAATTTATATGTACACCAAAGAATTATTTTTAAAATAAACTCTTTTATGATTTATTATCAGTAAATGTTTGATTTGTATACCTATTTATGTATCTATATATTTGCATATCTATTTTATATACCTACATACCTGGGGTGGTATAAAAATTTCTTGGGCAAAAAGGGGTCACAAGTGGAAAAGGTTTGAGAAGCACTGTTATAGGCACTTGGGGAATTGTTAAACAATTTGCTTATTGACATAATGGAATATGGCTGCACTATGAAAAGTGATGAAAAAGATGATTTCAGAGAACCTGGGTAGTATAAACTGATGCAAAGTAAAGTAACCAGAACCAAGAGAACAATTTATACAAGTACAGCATCATTGTAAAAGAAAACAACTTAAGAACTCTGATCAATCTGATGACCAACCTTGTCTCCAGAATATCCATAATGAAGAATGTTACTGATTTCCTAACAAAGAGGTGATGGCACAAGAAGACACAGACACTGTGTGAGTTTATTTTTTCATTTTCATTTTTCTTATTTATTGCAAGAAATTTTTTTCCCTTCTTTCTTTCTCTTGGTTAATAGGGGAAGGATAAGGAGAAAAGGATAATGCTAAAAAAAGAGGTCATTGCAACATTATTCTATAATAAAAATATAGCAAGAGTTTCAGAAGGAAATAAGCAAGGTACTTTGAAAACTTATGAAATATTTATTTTTAAATTAATAGTAAAAAATGAAGATTCATGATTTCATTTTGAATTCATTTTTTGTATCCTACTGTGTATGTGGAAATTTTTTTTAGTGTTTAAATTCAGAATAAAAATAAAACTGTAAAAGAAATTTCATACATGGTGAAATATGGGAAGGGTGTGTGTATATTGGATTAACATAGACAGTGGGAGAAGGGTTATAGCAGGTAAAACAGTGTAAGACTAGTAAATGGGTCTAAAGTCTATGGTCTACAGGGGAGGGTTGCCTCAGGAAGCTAGCACAGGAGCTAACAAATGAGCTTGAAACTTATAGCTAATAGAGAAGCTGTACCAGGTAAGTCATCACACACTTTGGTAAATGGTCTTGAAACTAGTGGGCAACTCTGAATGAGGACATTTAGGGGAAAAAAGAGGGACAAGATTCTAAGCAAGTATGAACTCTATTGGAGCCTGAAGCCTGCAACCAGATTCTACTCTTAACCTATCAGAACAGAACTGAGAAAGAAAGCCAGCTCATATAGGATCCTGCACAGGGATGCAAAGCCAAGTTTTGAATCTCTTGTTGCCCTGGGTACTACAAGAGGAAATAGGGTCAAATATGTTATCAGGACACGAGTTAGGGAGCTTTGCAGAAGACTTGAGATGAACATGATCTCCAATATATTACTGAGGACACCGTAGAAAGTGAAGAACTTCCAATTGAGGATTGTGCCAGGAGGAGACAGACAGGGTTAAGGCTAGTGCTTGCTAGAGACCATTAGGAAATAGGCAGACGCCTATCTCACAAAATCCATCTAGACTACGGAGGGGGCAGAATGAAATAGGGGCTACCCAAATCATCTTAGAATTCCTAAAGAAATAGAACATGGCTCTGGCAAATTACTAATAATAGGATAGGAAATATGAGTAAACAGAAGAAAGCATGAAACAAAATGAAGTACTGTGGGGTTGAAAGAAGCCCAAAGAGGTAAACTCTTTTTCGATTCTCCTTTGTATATAGAAATACTTGTTTTTGTTGGCAATTGTCAAGTTCAGAGTAAGAAAACACAATTTAAAAATATTTAATAAAAAGGAGTGAGAATAGTTGTAGTGAGTATATTAGGGAGAGAAAAATCAAGATGGTGAGTGCTAGGGAAAGTGTGACTGTGGGGAATCCTAGATATTTATTGAGTCCTGATCAGAGGGAATCTGTGCATGGGAGTAAAGTGGATAATTGGTCCCTGGCCTCCTCTCCCACTTCTGCCCTCCCCACCACACAGTGAACATACTAGCACGAAAGAAACTTGAGAAGCTGTTTATCAGATTTGGTCTTATGTAAGCATATTAGAGGGGGGAAAATGAGATTCTAAAGTCAGAAGAACTGAATTCAGATCCTGCTTCTTAAGCTTATTGCCCCTTGGGCAAATCAATTAATCTCCCCGAGACCTAATTTCCTCATCTTAAATTAAACAATATCAGAAGTCTATTTTTTTCTCCAGAAACAATCTTCCATGAAATATACATTACTCTATCAGAGTTGTAGGTTGCTGGGATAGAAATTATATGATCAAGAAAAATAACCTCTCATACATATGTTGATTTGTCCATCAGTCTAATTTTATCCTGCAAAGGTTATAAGTTGCTTATCTCATTTCTTGTCAAAATGAAAACAAATACAAATAAACTTTGGCTTATTTCTATGTTTGACCAGTCAAATCTTTCCATTGGTTGACAACCAACTCTTCAACCAGCTGGAATGCTCAGGACAATGACTGTTACTCCACTTCCTGAAGTGTGTTTTTATAATCAAGTGAAAAAAAATTCATACAACAAAAACTTATTAATTTTCTTGTAGGTGCTAAGTCCTGGAGAAACCTATGAAAGTGATGTTACAGAGGTATGCTTGCCCTTTTGCTATACTTTGATTTTGTTGTTGTTCAGTTGTGTCTGACTCTTCATGACCCCATTTGGGGTTTTCTTGGCAAGGATAGTAGAGGGGTCTGCCATGTTCTTCTCCAGCTCATTTTTAGGCAAACAGGGTTAAGTGACTGACCAAGGGTCACACAGCTAGTAAGTGTCTGAGGCCAGATTTGAACACAGAAAGGTGAGTTTTTCTGACTCCAGGTCTGGCACTCTATCCAATGCACCACTTCACTGCCATTACATTAAGATTAGCCTCCGAGGTATGGTAGCCATGCCTTTCTTCAGTGCTCGGTTGAAAAGATAGGACAAAGTATTAGCAGGTGCTAGAATAGAGACCCCAAGTCCCTGAGTGGTGGTCCTGGAGTTTCAACCAGGGGAAATAATATTGCTCTCATCCAGCCAAAAGCTAATAGCTTATGTCTAGCTGTGATTTCAAAGTGAGATATATTCATTTTAAGAAACCAAACTTCCATGTTACTTCTCTTTACCTTCTCTATGCTATGATTGAGAGACTAAAGAGAGAAGGAATAGACTCATCTATTAAGTTTTTACCTTTTACAGCATCTGCATATAGATTGAGCATAACATGTAGTCCATATGATATGCTATAAATGTTACCAATATAAATGACACAAATAAATTATGACATTCAGTGAAACAATAGAAATAGATTGTAGAGGAAGGGGCATGGCCAGCAAGTAGATACTGATCAAGATAGATACTGAATGAGTCATATTACTAGAATGTGGGAAGTAACCATGACTTAGCAGTGGGAGTAGTAAGATGTTTCCCCCATGCAGGGTCCAGTCTGTTAAAAAATTCAAACTGCTACCTTTATTATGCTTCTTATAATAATTAAGACAGAAAAAAATATTCTAAATGTGCTAGTAATGCACACTATTTGTTTTTTAACCATAATATTTCCTTTTTTCCCATCATACATAAAAACTATTTTTAGTATTCATTTAAAAATTTTTTTGAGTTCCAAATTCTCTCCCTCCCTCTTACCTTCCCACTCCTAGAGATGGTAAACAATTTTATATAGGTTATACATGTGAAATCATGAAAAACACATTTCCATATTAGTCATATTGTGAAAGAAGACACAATTCCTCCTGCCCCAAACCAACCAAAAATTTAAAAAAAGCAAAAAATAATGTGCTTCAATCTGCATTCAGATTCCCATCGTTCTTTCTCTGGATGTGAATATCATTTTTCATCCCGAGTCCTTTGGAATCATCTTTGATCATTGTATTGCTGAGAAGAGCTAAATCATTCACAGCTGGTCATTGGACGGTATTGCTATTACTGTGTACAATGTTCTAGTTTTGCTCACTACACTTTGATGCTTACTATTTAAAAGAATTCTGCTGTGAGTCTATGAAGCAAATAATCATCTCCTAATGTATATGTTTTACATATCTATATTTTCTTACACAGATAATTTACATTTCCACCTTCCATTTATATGATGTTCTCAACTATTCTGATTTTAAAGTATCTTCATATATCTTTAATTTTCACCATGCCATACCGTGAAATTTCAGAGCTAAAACTCACTTTGTTGATCATTTAGCACAATTCCTCCATTTTATTGATGGAGAAATTGAAGTCCAAAGAAGTTAAAGAACTTGAAGCCATATTGGTGTCTCTGCTTTCAGTAAGGAAATAGAGATACAGGGTGACTAATGAAACCTAAAGTATATGGCTATAGAAAAAGATTAGATTATACTTATGTTCATGGATACTAATGAAGAAAAAATATTTTAAGAAGATTTAGATTTTTAAGAAAGATTTAAAATGTCTAGTAGAATTAGAGAAAATAATTTATTTGGAAATTGATTTTTCCAGCTTAATTAATTTCAGATCTTTATACCTCTTTCTCTTTTCACTGGCTGCTGGTCTTTTGTTAACTTTTAATTGTTCTTTGGTGAATATAGGACATTGCTGTTCAGTCATTTTTCAGCTATGCCTAATTCTTTGTGATCCCATTTGGGGTTTTATTGGCAAAGATAATGGAGTGGTTTGCTATTTCCTTCTCCAGTTCATTTTACAAATGAAGCAACTGAGGCAAACAGGGTTAAGTTATTGTCCAGGGTCCCACAGCTAGCTAGCAAGTGTCTGAGACCAGATTTGAATTTGTAAAAACGAGTCTTCCTGACTCCAAGTCTAGCACTCTAAGCACTGTACCACCTACTTGCCCAGAATAGAGAGCATTAAAGGAGGCAAGCATAAATCAATAGAATTTGCTACTCAGTTGTTCTGTCAAAGGTTTTATAGCTCCTTAGGGAGGGATAGGTGTTGAATCTATTAACTAAATGAGAGTTTGGGATTATCTGTGGATTTCAATTGCTGTAATTTTACTTCTCAGTAATCATGGTTGAGAGGTAGAGGAATGTTTAATTAGTTCTGGAAAAATTGGGATTTGACTCCTTGCTCTCATACTTGCTAGCTACATAATCCTGCACACACCCTTCATCTTCTTGGGTCTCTGTTGGCTTATCTGTAAAAGGGGGAAATCATACTTACACTACTTACCTTCCTCTCAGATGAATAAGTTGCTGCATTTGAAAATAAAATATAACTTGCTCATAATAGAAAGTTTTAAAAATTATTTCTCTAAAATAATGAATATCTAGAAAGATGAATGGGTTGAGGAAGCCCTGTGCTCTGATTTGCCTTGTAACATAGGTTGCATGTACTAGCATGTATGTACTTTTACTTAGTATTTGACCTCTGCATTTCACAAAGATGCTGTCAAGCAGTCTGAGAATATTGTAGATTACATATTATTATATAATATATAATATATTATGCCTATTATATGTTATATTATATATAAGCTAATGTCCTTTTTCGCTAATTTCAGCAGGCAGCGTGCTATAGTACAAAAATCTCTAGATTTGGAAATCCCAGTTTTGCCACCTGCTAATTCTGTGCCGTTTGACAGGTCACTTCATTACTCTGTTTCATTTTCCGTATCTGCAAAAGGAATGGGTTAAGACAATTTCTCAGGGCCTTTCCAAGTCAAAATCTATGATTATATGACTTACCTAAGTTTACACTGCACATTTCACTAAAGTGAAAACTGAGAAGACCAAGAATTTGGACAGGGAAAACCATCTTGAATACAAGGCATAACATTACCACTAACATACTACTAGTTAGTTTTTAACGCATAATTTAAGATTTAAATGGTATGTTATTGTATATCCTTCCTACAAGCTATTAATATTTCTTAAGAAGACTTTTCTTGTATGAATGATATATGAATAGTGATACTTTTAAAAATATTCATTGTAATTTTTAGATTGATTTTTGGAGGTTGGAATCATATTCAGATATTCTACTCAATCAGTAAGGGGTAGCAGGAAAACCACAAACAAACATCTAGTTGTTAGGTGGAGAATGCAGATGAAAAAGGACCTGGAGCACAAATATTTACATTAAAATGTTGGCATAATGCTTTCCAGGGAACAAAGTGTTTTTAATATTATATAAGGAGACAACATTTTAAGGCTTTATCTTTACATTTCTCTATTGAAAACAGAGTCTCCTTTGTGTCCAGTTGAAATTCTGTCCATTGGTTTTTATGTTACCATGTGGGGTCAGATTTATTTTAGCTTCTTGTATTTATTAGAAATGTTGATGTTTATATTCACAGTATATCAATGGGACTCCAATTGTCAATAGCTTCAGATGTGATAAATATTCCCAAATATACAAGATAATGACAGGTAAATTCTAAACTGGGAAAGTCCTGAGCAAGTTAAAGTGAAATGCTATATAAATTCATTTCAATAGCCAGATATTAAGCATCTACTACATGCTTCAAAAGTGCATAAACTGTTTCTTGGGTGCTTAGAATGTGCTTATCTATATAAGACTGAAAAATCAACAGCGATATTAATTGTTCATGGCAGGAAGGTAACTATTTATTAATTGTTTCTGGAGAGTCCAGAGTGGGAGAACTGACTAGTATAAAAGCATGGGGCATAGTAGTTAGCACAATAAACACTGCTTTGATCTTGTCTAAACATGGTATACCAATAAAACTAGGAAGATGACATTGGTAATGGTGGCATAATGGAAGGAGAAGATGGAGAATCTGAAGGTCTAGATTCTAATTCTGACTCTACCTCTTCTTATGGAAGGAGGGAGGAAAAGGAAGGAAAAAAGAAGGAAAAGAAGGAAGAAAAAGAAGGAAGGAAAGAAACTTTTATTAAATGCTTACTATTTGTCAGACACATAGTTCGGTGGAGCTTATATTCTAATAGGGCAACACACAGAAAGGAGGTGAAAGGAGAAAGAGAGTGAAGGGTACAGTTTTGAAGTAAAAAAAGTCAGGAAGAGATCTCCCCCAAATGGAGGCTCCAGGAGGATCTTACCAGTGGGAGAAGGCAGGCAGGCCTTGTGGAGGGAAATACCAGGGTGAGCAAGAAACTTGCTTCATCCTCCTGGAGCACAGTCTTCTCATCTATAAATTGAGGTTGCTGCTGGGCAGAATAAATGATCTCTAAGGTCTTTTCTTTTTTTCTTTTTTTTTAATATAAATTTATTTATTTAACTTTTTACATTTATTTTCACAAAATTTTGGGTTCCAAATTTTCTCCCTATTTGTCCCTTCCCCCATCCCAATACACTGAGCATTCTAATTACCCCTATCACCAATCTGCCCTCTCTTCTATCATTCCTCCCTTCTCTTGTCCCCATCTTCTCTTTTGTCTTATAGGGTCAGATAACTTTCTATTCCCCATTACCTGTATTTCTTATTTCCTAGTAGCAAGAACAATACTCAACAGATGTTCCTAAAACTTTGAGTTCCAACTTCTCCCCATCCCTCCCTCCCCACCCATTCCCTTTGGGA
>JAQQSK010005830.1:0-14726 GCA_028658325.1 Potorous gilbertii
GCCACAATGTTCCTAGGAGTTTCTCTTTTTGGATCTCTTTCTGGTGGTGATCGGTGGATTCTTTCAATATTTATTTTGCCCTCTGGTTCTAGAATATCAGGGCAGTTTTCCTTGATAATTTCATGAAAGATAATATCTAGGCTCTTTTTTTGATCATGGCTTTCAGATATTTCAGGCAAAATTTTAAATTGTCTCCCCTGGATCTATTTTGCAGGTCAGTTGTTTTTCCAATGAGATATTTCACATTATCTTCCATTTTTTCATTCCTTTGGTTTTATTTTATGATTTCTTGGTTTCTCATAAAGTCATTAGCCTCCAACTGTTTCATTCTAATTTTTAAAGAACTATTTTCTTCAGTGAGCTTTTGAACCTCCTTTTCCATTTGCCTAATTCTGCTTCTTAAAGCATTCTTCTCCCCACTGGCTTTTTGAACCTCTTTTGCCAATTGAGCTGGCCTATTTTTCAAGGTGTTATTTTCTTCAGTATTTTTTGGGGTCTGCTTTAGTAAGGTATTGATCCGCTTTTCATGCTTTTCTTGCATCTCTCTCATTTCTCTTCCCAGTTTTTCCTCCACCTCTCTTACTTGATTTTCAAAATCCTTTTTGAGCTCTTCCATGGCCTGAGACCACTAAATATTTATTTTGGATGTTTGGGATACAGAAGCCTTGACTTTTATGTCTTTCCCTGATGGTAAGCATTGTTCTTCCTCATCTGAAAGGATGGGAGAAGATATCTGTTCACCAGGAAAGTAATCTTCTATAGTCTTATTTTTTTTCCCTTTTTTTGGCATTTTTCCAACCAGTTATTTGACTTTTTGGTTCTTTGTCAAAAGAAGGATATACTCTGGAAATCTGTAAGATCTCAGTCCTTCAAGGTGGCACAATCAAGCGTGTACTGGTCTGGGAGCAAGAAGAGATTTTTGTGCCCAGAATCTTAGCAGTTACCTCTCCACAGTCACCTGGTTTCCAGTTCTGCCAAGTCGGCACTGGAGGCTGATTTTCAGATAAGCTGGATGGGCAAGGCCGCCATTCAGTGTGAAATAAAGACCAGGTCCCTCAGGGCCTCTACACAGGCCTGAGGTAATAATCAGCTCCTCAGTGCCCCCAGGGGTTTTTACGATCCAACAATGGATGCGGGTGGCTGTAGGGCTGCTGTAGGAACAGCTAGAGCCTGCTCGATGTAGCCTGCGGCCACATCCTGAAGCCAAACTTTTGGGAAGGCCCTTCTCCCTTCCCTGCCAGCTAAAAAAAGCTCCATCATTGACCTTTGGCTGCTATGGGTTGAGGGATCTGCCCTGTAGATCCACTGCTGCTGCTACTGAGGATTCTGCAACTGGAGATTCCGCCCCAAGGTGTCCTCCTCCCAGAGCCATACCACATGGCCAAAGCTGGGCTGGGCTGGACTCCCGGTCCCGGTCCAGTACAACCAACATTTCCCATAGGCCTTTCAGGTCACCCTGGGCTGGAAATCTTCCACTCTGTTGTTCTCCACTTCTGCTGCTTCCAAATTTGTTGAGAGTCCCTCTCTACAAGTATTTTATGGGTTGTGTGGGGAAAGCCTATGTATGTGTGTCTTTCTACTCCACCATCTTGGCTCCGCCCCCTTAAATTTAAAAAAAACAAAAACCACTTCTCCAAAGTGCAAAAAGCTCCATTGAACTGAGTTTCCACATATTTAAATCTGTGGTTTGAGTTATCAAGCACACCATTACAAATTTGTGAAGAAGTACATAATAATAACAGCCAAATCATCTGAAAGCCCAAGAAATTACAGGACGAAAATGTTGCTCATATTATTACTAAAAAGCAATGTTATTTTAATTTTACTTTATGCAAATAAGTAATTTGTTTTTTTAATTTACAAGGAAATGGTATAGGGATAAATTTATTGCCCCCTCGAAAAAATCTGAGACATTTCTACATGAGATAGGACAGATCAGTATTCTGAATGCAGCATGTTATAACCACTTAACTTCTTTCAGCCTTAGTTTCTTCAACTGTAAAATGGGTATAATAGCACCTATCTCACAGAGCTATTGTAAGACTCTACAAATGTAAAGTGCTTAGCCCAGTGCCTGGTACAATGAATACTTGTAAATCCTTCCTTCTTATTAAAAATGGAACTGGCCTGGGAATCAAGATATTCTTCTACTCTAAGCTCAGCTTTTCTACTAATTAACTACATGACCCTGGAAAAACCTCTCAGGACACTATCTACCTTGATAAAATAAGGAGATGAACTAGGATCAGAATGCTAAGGTCCCTTCCACACATAAAACTTTTTGACTTTATGAACTACTGAACCTATAACTAGAAATTAAAATCCTAGTGGTGGAACCAAGATGGCACAGTAAAGGCAATAATTCACCTCAACTCTCCCAAATCCCCCTCCAAACAACCTCATGATAACACTTCAAATGGAAATGTTAAAGGGCAGAACCAACAAAAAGTCAGAGTTAAACAATTTTCCTGTCCAATACAAGGTAAGAGATCAACAGGAAAAATCTGTCTTACCATGTGTGGTCAGCCTGGAGCACAGTGCAATACAGGTCATACCCCCAGGAAGCCAGCCACAAATCTCAGAGGCAGTAGCAGGTTTGTAAACTATCAATCCACAGACAATAAGGGAGTCACAGACAACTGGTCTGTAGATTTCAGGAGACCCTTTGATGGCACTGGGTGCAGGGCTCAGTTGCTCTACCCCAACAGTTCTGGGTCACAGTCCCAGAGCAGAGGAACAAGGACCCTGATCAGAGTAACCCAGTGAAAAAGAGTGCTCGTGGTCTCTCACAAGGGACCAGAGATCCTGGTCACAAATCCAGGGTAGGAAAGAGTATTTATGATTACTTACAAACCACAGCACAGGCCAGGAGAGCAGTGACCATGCCTCTTCATATATCACACTTGAAGAACTGGAAAATTAGAGACCCCCCCCCCCCCCGAACCAACTCTAAAAATAGAAACACAAAAAACCTGAAGCTTGGGACAATGTCCCACCCACCCTGGGAGAAAAGCCCAACATTAACATAAAGTTAAAAGTCAAGAAACAGGCTTGGAAAATGAGCAAATAACTAAAAAATAACCATCAAGTCCATGAATAGCTATTGCCCTTCCAACCTAGGCAAGGCAGATAAATCTAGTCTCAAAAAAAAAAATTAAGTTAAATAAGTGAGAGAAAGGAATTTGATAACAAAGAGAGAGGCAAAACAGACATTGGGAAAAGCATAAACAAAAGAAACATAGAGGTAAAAAAAATCTGAAGACACAGGGGAAAGCAATCATTCTACCATAGGAAGAAGAATAATGTAGGATAAAGTTAAAAAGGTAGGATACCACAGATGGTTTTGAATGCCAAGTAGAAGAGTCTGAACTTTACCTTATCAGCTATTGAGAACAAGTACCGGATTCTAAACAAGTCAACAAATCTTATCAACCAGCATTTATTAAGCGTTTATTATGTAGAAAGCACTGTGCTAAGGATGGAGTGTTGGGGTTGTAAATTTAGAAATAGAAGCAAAATGAAATATAATTCCTGCCCTCAAGGAATCTGTATTCAAATGCTGGCAAACAAGATCTAATGCTGAAGCATTTGACCATGCAAGGAACTTTACCAGCAAGAATTTTCTGAGTTTCCATTAAATATGGCTATAATGACTATAGGAGCAATTATCGTGCTGTGTCTTCACAGGGATTACTTCCCAGGATGACAAAAGTAGACACTGGCCTAGAAATACTGCTATTTCAAAAGTTCTTGGGTTCAAGGTCTCCACTTAGATCTAAGAGAAGGTGACAGTCAGTCAAGGTGCTTTTTGGTGGTTTCATTTGCCTGGAAGATGCTGCTTCTTGTCTTACCTTCAGAGGATCTAGCTGAAATTTCACAGGCAGAACTAATAAGACTTCATAACTGATTACATAATAGGTAAGCAAGAATAAATAGCAATTGGTCCTGGTCTCCAGGAAAAATGGGTCAGTTCTAAAGCTTCCCCAGAGGTTTAAGTTCATATATTATAGTCAAAAACCGAAAAACTTTCCTAGCAAACTAAATCTATATGGTTTCCTAAAGGGAGGGGGAAAGAGGTCACAATTTCCTAATGTGAATCTCAATGTTGAAATTTGTTTTGAAAGTTACCAAGTTAAAGTAAGTTTATTTGATGGTGATAAAGATTGTATGTTTTATGAGATATCTTCTAGTTGCAATAGTGCCCAGTTTAATTTAAAGTCATTTTAATTTTTTTTAATTCAGTTAATCATATAATTGGGGAAAAAAATTAAAACATCACCTTTTAAAATTCAGTTAATGTGGAATATGCAGCATAGCATTTAACAAAAATTTTATAAGTACCAGCTGTGTAGAGAGAACCAGAATCAGTGAAATGTCCACTATATCTGTTTCTGCTACCATGAAGCCTGTGGTTTAGGGATAACATGCAAACACAGAAAATGTTAATATAAAATATTTTACAATATATGTATTTGACATTTAATAAGATACATCTTATCTATGCAAGGAAAATGTTAGGTGTAGAATTCATGTTCTTTCCTGTTGAGGTAAGGGCTAGGAAGAAGAGAAAAAAAAAAGATTTCTGTTAATATAAAAAAATAAAATTTAATTAAATTTTCTTAAAAAAACAAAGTATGCGATGAAGAGGAAGGTCACTTCAGGAACAATTAAGGAAGACATCAGCTGAGTTTGACTTTAAAAGACAGGCAACAATTAATTAAATAGGGGTAGAGATCCCATTTCAGGCATAGGACAGTAAGGACAAAGAGGCAGAAAGAAGAGTATCTGGGAAAATTGGAAAAAAAAGAGTAAACCAGTTTGGCTCAAGTATGTTAAATAGTTGAAACAAAATCATTCTCAAAAAGTATGGTGAACATATATTGTAAAAGACCCTGATTGCCAGCCAAAGGAATCTGAACTTTATTCGACAAAGAGGAGCCCCTAAAGATTTCTGCACACGAGTAGCACAGTCAGATGTATTAAGAAGAAAAGATCATTTTCACCATTATATGTATACATAAATATGGTGGTAACCAAGACCTCTACTACAATGGTTAGTAGTAGGAAAGAAATACAAGAAACTTTTCAGAGACTGACATTAGCACATAACTAATTGACATAAAGAAGGGAAGAAGGAAGAGTTGGGAAACTGGAATGTCTATGTGAATAGAAATATGAATAGAAATAACGAAATCAGAAGAAGAAGCAAATCTGGGGAGAAAATTCTCCGTCCTGAAGGCATTTGAAGATCTATATCTGGATCTCTGAAGAAAGGCATCCAAGCAGAGATGGCAACTGAATGCATGGTCATGGATGAGATTGCCAAGTGTAAAGAGAGGGACTAAAAACATATCCATATTAAGGAACTGGGAAAGGATGAAGTGCTGACAAGAGAAACTGAGGGAGTGGTTAGAGAGAGCCAAAGAGATAGAATAAAAGTATACAAAGTGACTTTTAGCAGGTAGCCCATTGTTTCTACAATAAAAGAATTTATTTTCCTGAACAAGAAATGTGAATGAGAAACATATATGGCTAGAATTGTAGTCAAAAACTAATCACAATACTATAAAACTCATTAGAAAATTTCTTAGCTGTTAACCTTTTTTCATGAGTAATAGGAAATATGGCATAAAAAGACCCAGGACCCTCAATTTTTAAGAGTTCCAAGTAGTCCAACACTGTTTTCAAACATCTATATATTTCAAGTAATATAGCCACTATACAAAGAAAAAGGGAGGAGGCAATATGACCTCTCCTTAGGAATTTTTTAAATTGCTTCCTTAAATTACAGTACTGGGAGCTAACAGGCAAGATCAATAAGTTTAAGCAAGGGTAAAGTACCTGTTTTCTTCCTCCTCTTCCCTATTCATGGGTCCCACCTAATCAACAGAATCCATGTCAGAGTAGAAGACTTTTCAGACCTTCTCCCAGTGTCTAGCCAGCTGTTATCTCACAGTGAATTTATCATTCTGCTGAGCACTGTCATTTCTGTTTATATATTGTAATTCATTAGAACACATAAGTTTTCAATTTAGTTCTTAAAATATTAATCCAAATTTTCCATATACCAATTCTACTACATACTTAATCTTTCAATACTTGGAAGGCTTCATTTTTATTTCGGTTTTAAGTAAAATACACTGATCTCTTCAGAATCTGTCAAACCTTTTTAAAAAGATTTTTTTAAAAAGGGTTCCGTCCTAGGCCTTGGGACAGCTGGGTGGTGCAGTGGATAGAGCACCAGGACCTGAGTTCAAATCTCACCTCAGACACCTGACACACTAGCTGTGTGACTTTGAGCAAGTCACTTAACCCCAACTGCCTCATCCTGGGTCATCTCCAGTCATTCTGATGAATATCTGGTCAGTGGATCCAGAAGGCTCAGGAGAAGTGAGGCTGGTGACCTGCACAGCCCTCCCTCACTCAAAACAAAGTCAAGTGCAAGTCATGTCATTATTTTTCTGATGGCATGGTCTTCTTCAGGCAATGAAGGATGAACACACACTTCACTTGATGATCTCTTCTACTCCCAAGGATTTAATTACCATTTCTATGCTGACAGTTCTCAAATCTACTTATCCTGCCCTAACCTCTCCACTAGACCTCCAATCTCACCTCTCCAACAGCCTCTCATACATCTCAAACCGGATGTCCAGTGGACATCTTAAACTCAATATGTAAAAAACTGAACTCATTATTTTTCCCCTAACCATCTTCCCCTTGAATATGCCCCTGTTCTCTGACACCACTCTGGTGCAGGCCATCATCAAATCACACCTAGACTACTTCAATAGCCTGCTGATGGATCTGCCTATCTCAAGTCTCTCCCCAATCCAACCCATCCTCCACTAAGTCACCAAAGTGATTTTTCAAAACTCGGATTCAACTATTTCACCACCTCCCTATGCAATAACTCCATCGGTTCCCAAAGGATCAAATACAAAATGTTCTGTTTGACGTTCAAAGTCCTTTACAATCTAGCCACCTCCTACCTTTTTGCACCTTACTGGCCTTGCTGCTGCATGAATAAGGCACTCCACCTCTCAGCTTCAAGGATTTTCTCTGGCTATTAGCCATGCCTGGAATGCTCTTTTTACTCACCTTCACCTAATACCTTCCCAGGCTTCTTTTTAAGTCCCAACTAAAATCCCACCTTCTACAAGAAGCCTTTCTTAAGCCCTCTTAATTCTACTACCTTCCCTCTCCTTATTAATTCCCATTTGGGTTAGGACATATTTCACCAATTCAGAATTTGTCTTGGCAAGGACCTTAAAGGAAACCTGTCCATGCTCCAAGAAGAATATTCCCAGGGATAGGGAAATTTAACTACCTAAGGAGGCAGCCCTTTCTGGTTTTAGCCAGCTCTTAAGTTCTTCCATGCGCAATTCTGCCCTCAGAGACAAAGAACAGGTATAATTATTCTTCCACCTTAAAATATTCAGTCCTTAAAATATCTGAAGAAAACTATCATGCCCCTCCTGCCAAACTTCCCCGCGCCCCCATTCCATGTTAAACAACCCTAGTTTCGAGACTCTTCACCAGCCCACTCGCTCTCCTCTAGATTCTAGTTTATCAGCATTCCTCTAAAGCTTACCACTCCGAACCATGCATCATACTTCAGATGTAAACTGACCACTGGTGTGTATAGTAAGACTTACTTTTTCTAGACCCTTCAAGGTCCTTGTGTGCAGCCTTTTGACTGAGTCCAAGTTTTACAGAACAGATCAGGATCTGTTCTTTGAAGTCTGGATGCAGTCTGAGCACCTGGAAGACCACAGGTGGTCTAGGGACTGGCCCCAAGTTCCCCATCCCTGCTCTAGAACTCTAGTACACTAACTGGAGTCCTCAAACATCAAACGGGGCACAGATGCAGGAGTGGAGAGGGGAGACTGAGGAATGAGAAACACCCCAAAATCTTGTAAGAACACACTTCACAAACACCCTAGAGAAGGTGGAATTAACTTCAGAGCTGCTTTTGCAATGATCCTGGAATCACCAAGGTACAACGTTTTTCCAACTGCTGCCTCCTAACTTTATTTCCTTTACCTTGACATTCAAAAGCACACGGCTCTAAAGGATGGAACTGGAAACATTTCACCTTTATTTTTTCCTTTCGATTCCTTTAATGAGCAGTTAGACTTTGTGTGCACACACACACTCACACACACATAACACACACACATACACAGAAACACATGCACACATACACATTCACACACACTCAAACTCATACACACACACAGACACTCACATTCACACACACTCAAACTCATACACACACACATTCACACACACTCAAACTCATACACACACTCAGACACACACTCACAAACATTCACACACACATACACACACGTAGACACACTCACAAACATTCGCACACACTCAAACTCATACACACACACACACACACACTCAAACCCATACACACACATACACAGGACACACACAAACATTCACACACACTCAAACTCATACACACACACTCACAAACATTCACACACACTCAAACTCATACACACACACATACACACACACAGTCACGTCCTTACAGACCACAAAAATCCCGTCTTTGGGGCAAACTCTGGAAGGGAGCTGGGGCACGCCGGCCGTCTGCCCTCACATCGCAGTAAAATGCGGAGGGGGAGGGGAGCGGCCCCGCGCGGTCCGGACACGAGAGGTCTCCCGGGGTCTCGAGAGGGGTCAAAGTTAGCGGGAGCGCGCGGGAGGAGGGAGTGCACCCTGCCAGAGGAAGAAGGACCGGCCCCATGCCCCGGCCGCTAAGGAGCCGGAAAGCAGGACGGCAAAGCCCCGAGGCCGTAAGAAGGCCCCGCTCCTCACCTTCGGGGACCACGGCGCCGCACTCCGCACGAACAGCTGCGGGGTCTTCCGGCTCCGCCGCCCCGCCGCCACCAAGACCACAGCCCCGACGCACACTCCCGCCATGACCGCTGCTTGGGACCGGAGCTGACCTCTTACCTCGGGCGAAGGGGGCGGAGACGTGGCCGCCAGGGCGTCGGCCAATCACAAGGAGAGATCGGCGGGCCCCCACCTTCTCCCCGCCTCCTTCCCCCGTTGTGAGGAGAGAAAGAGGAGGGGCGGCGAGGAGAGGGGCGGGGCCTCGCGTAGGTCCGAGTCTCCCCGGGAGGGAGGGGCGAAGGGATGCGCTGCGGGCGTGTGGGGCTCCGGCAACCTAGCTGGCCGCCCTAGAGAGCCGAGTCAGGGAGCCGGCGCGGCCCACGGAGGGTGTGGGTGGAGATGGGCGCCCACGAGAGCAGGCCCCGGGGCAGGGGCCGAGGGTTCCCTGGCAAGCAGTCGTGCTAGCCTGCTCCTCTGCTTTGTCCGAGGCCCGGAGCAAACCAGCTCGGTTCCCCCGCCTGGCTGGCCCGGGACTGCGGGGTGTATCGTTAGCACCAACTAAAGTTATCTTTTATTTTAGAAGTTGCGTTGAATTGTTACCACCAACTGAAGTTATTATCTTTTGTTTTAGAAGTTGCATTGAATTGTTACCACCAGCTGAAGTTTTCTTTTTTTTAGAAGTTGCTTTGAATTGTTACCACCAGCTGAAGTTTTCTTTTTTTTAGAAGTTGCATTGAATTGTTACCAACTGAAGTTACCTTTTTTTAGAAGTTGCATTGAATTGTTACCACCAGCTGAAGTTTTCTTTTTTTTTTTTTTAGAAGTGGCGTTTACCCTCTAGAGTCAGGGAAATTTGCCTCTGCTTTGACACAGACTCGGAGTAACCAGTTTATTTCACCTATCTGACTGGCACCAACCCGCTGGACAAGCAGCTGAATTTTTACTACCACCAAAGGTCTCTCTTTTTAGAAGTGACATTGACCGTTTAGAGTCAGGAAAACTTGCCTGACTGCTTCTGCACTCGAAATGGTCTAGGGCCACATTCTTAATCTTTGACGATTTGGTGAAGCCAGATGGACGACTAATTCTCATGAAAATGTTTTTTAAATACATAAAAATCAAAGGGGATCAATTATAATACATAGTTATGAAAAAAATTTTAAGGTCAGAGACCCCAAGTTAGGGGTTTGCTAACAGGTGTATCTTCCAAACAGGTTTTTCAAAAATGGAAAGTATCTAGCCAAACTCCCCAGTTTACACATGTGCTGTAAACATGTAAACATGTGAGGTGTTGAGAGGTCTAGCTCACTCCAGGATTGTTTCTATTCACTGCACCATGCCTTCTCTGGAACTACATTTCCATGTATGTTAAATGAGGATATTGATCTTTAAGTTGCTTCCAGCTCTAAATCCTAGCACTTGTACCTGCTGCCAGCAAGGTATAAAGGTGAGTATTGCAATATCCTTCCCCTCCCCCCATCCCCAAGCCCTTACAACACTGGGTTGTTCTTTTTTTTTAAGTATTTAATTTTGTAAATTTAATAATAGCAAAATGAGTAAGTAGCTTACCACTTAATTAACTAATTGTTTCATATATGGTGGTTGTGTCTCCATGGCTAACAATAACTAGTAAATACTAGCACAGTAACATAGCACTTTAAGATTTGCAAAGCACTTTATAAAAATTATAATTTTCCTTTATCCTATCTAAGCAACCCTGGAAGATAAGTACTGTTATTCCCATTTTACGGATGGGGAAACCGAGGCAGGCAGAGGCGAAACTGATGAGAAAACTGAGGTCACACAGCTAGTGAATGTCTGAGGCTTGATTTGAACCTAAATCTTCTAGATGCTATTATTAGCCCCCTTTTATAGATGAGGTGATTGAAGTAGATAGAGGTTAAGTGACTTGGCCAGGGTTACCTCACCAGTAAGTCTCTGAAGCTGGAACTGAGACTTAGTCTTCCTGACTGCAGGTGCAAAACTCTAGCCAATGAGCCACCTAGCTGCCTCCTACTTCTGGCTATATTATAAACTTTTTGAAAGTGAGGACCATATTTAGGGATCATAGAGTCATAGATTTGGAGCTAGAAGTAACCTCAGAGTACATCTAATCCAACCCACTCATTTTAGAGATCAATAAATTATTATTAAGCCCAGAGAAAGCAACTTGGTCAATGGTCACATAGTATCTTCAGTCAAGATTTGAATCCAGGTCCTGTAACCTCCAAACCCAGAACTCTTTACACTAATACCATGCTGCTGATGGGCTCCTTCTAGACCATTTAGTCCAAGTCCCTCATTTGACAGATTAGAAAATGGAGGTCAACTTATTTCTAAAAAATATAGAGAAGTGGGTCAAATTTATAAGAATACAAGTCACCCCGCAATTGATTTGGGTTTAAGGCAAGCCCTCACAACTTGCAGCCTGCTACTTACAGGATTTCCTGTACCTCTATAGGATGTTTCCCTCTACATTTTTTGAAGGCCACCCAAAATCCTTTGGTGTTCTGCAAGAAGCTTGTAAGTCACAAGTTGTGCAGGGTTAGTTTAAGGCATGGTCATTAAAAAAGAAATCTAGCCCATAAACTCCAAGATATTGCTAGGTTTCACCAGTCAAAATTTATATTCCTTTGGGCAGACCACCTCCAGGTAAAGGTATGATTCCTTATGTGGACAGAGGAAGAGGAGAGAAGGAAGGAAGGAAAGAAGGGGGGGAGGGGAAGGAAAGGAACTTCATTGCCCCACTGGAACTGACCATTTGCGTCCCCAGTGAAGTGGCTTGGTCCTACTCACAAGTTGTTTGTCCTTGATTCTTGAAGAGAACCATGGTATCAGGAAGATAAGGTCATGACTTACAAGTGAAATGGATTTAAGGGAGTGAGAGCTGTGCCAAGTCATCAGCCTTACTTTTTCCTTCAAAGCCATCTGGGTCCAGTGGCAAGATATACATCAGGATGAGTATAGATGGCCCCACTCAGGGGGCTACCAAGCAGAGAAGCCTAAGGTGGAGATATTACCTGAGTACAAACTTCCTAAAGTGTTCCTCTCTTCCCATCAAATATTTCCCTACTGTTTTGACATATTCAGAACTCTTCATTACTTATGTCCAAGCATTACCTCATTTCAGTAATTCTTTTTCTTTTCCTTGCAGTCACTCTGAATCTATTTTTTTTCTTGTTTCAATTACATTTTTTCTCATTTCTCAAAGAATGCATAGAGGCAAAAACAAAAATGATATGATTTAAATAGTGTCTTTAAAAATGGTGACAGAAAAAGGAAAAAACAGGAAGGAATCAAAACTTGACTAGAGAAGAACAAAAATGATTTTTTAAAAAAGTAATAAAAGACAAAAAAGCAGAAGGAAAAGTTTCTAGATGAGGAAGTGTGCCACCAGCTGAAAGTATATAAATTAGAAATCAACTTCCTATGAAAATTCCTTTGATTTTTAAGTAATGATGATCAATGGGGCTTAGTACCTGAGAAGCAGAAAGTATCAAATACAAAGCCTAAGAGTATTCTGTGATCTTTGCTGTTCAGAATTACTCCTTGGCTCTAAAAAACATACTCAGATAAGACAGTATAAACATGCTCTCTCTACTGCGTGTTGCTGCCATACTAATCTTCACAAAATATTGTTTTAATTGGTTTATTATCCTGGTCAAAAACTTGACACTCCTCCCTATTACCTCCGTAAAGGTAATGGATAAAACCTGTGTACTTGTGAGTTTGGAGACACCATCTACTCCCCAGAAGTAATAACCTTCAAGGGCAAAGAAAGGGTTGTGTTCAAATAAGGACAGACCTTCAGTTTGTATTCTATTCTGAATCCATCTCAAAGGGAGGTTCCACCAAGACATTTGGATGAGATTAACTAAAAAGTCTGATGAAATTATGTGCTAGAAACTCAAAACATTTGTTAACATAGAGGTAAATAAGTTTTCGTTAAAGTATTCATTAATGACTGAACCTTAATTTACAGATGAGGTAATTGAGGTAGATAGAGGTTAAGTGACTTGGCCAGGGTTACCTAACCATTAAGTCTCTGAAACTGAAATTGAGGCCAAGTCTTCCTGACTCCAGGTCCAAAACTCCAGCCACTGAGTCAGTTGGCTGCCTACTATATTATACTATATTATACTGTACTATTCTATACTGTACTATACTATACTGTACTATTCTGTACTGTACTATACTGTACTGTACTATTCTATACTGTACTATGCTATACTGTACTATTCTATATTTTACTATACTATACTGTACTATTCTATACTGTACTATACTATACTATAAACTTTTTGAAAGTGAGGACCATATTTAGGGATCATAGGATCATAGATTTAGAGGTAGAAGTAACCTCAAAGTACATCTATAAACGCCCAAATAAGGAAAGTGGCTGAGTAGCATCACCTATTTGGTTTCTTTTGTCATCTGCCCTAAGGCTGCGTAAAACACTGAACAGTTTTATCTCTCTTTGATTTCTGTGGAGTTGTTACAGGCACCAGGCAACTGCCCATGAGCTGGTGCTAATTAAACTTTTTAGTCTTTTAACCTAACCTCACCTCCAAACCGACCATGATGGGAAGAATTACTCTCCAGAGGATCTAAGGACCTCTGAGTTGAGAAGTTCCCAACACCTTCAGGGTAAAACTCCAATCTCGGTAGCATAACCACAACACACTCTTCCAACCATTACATCAATGTTATAATAGAACCCTTCCATATTGAGGTTATATCTAAAGGAAATAATGCCAGAAGTTGGTGAAGGAGGTCTATTTGAACAAAAAAAAAATATGTGGCAATGATATATGTAATATCAACAGCTCAAACTTCAATGCCCAGCAAAAAGGGGATGTTTAGACAGATATAGTGCATTTGTGCAATAGAGTGTATGTTGCCATTAAGAATGAAAATTACTAGGAATGTGCAGAAAAATAGAAAGAACTATGTTAAATAATGCAATTTTTAAAAGTAGGACTTAGACTGACCTGAACACAATTAAACAAAAAAATATGCTTTTGTAATCTTTCTGTTGGTGCCAACATTTTAATGTGTTTATTTTTTCAATGCAAATTTGACTAGATATACAATAAAAACAAACTGAATATAACAACAACAAGAATTTTCAAAAAGGAGAAATAGGTGTGACCTGCAGTGGTTAAGGAAAGCTTCATAGAAAGGCAGAATTGTATCTGGACCTCATAGAATTAGAGCTACCTAAAAGCTGAATGGAGCTAGTTATGTGGTTCATTGGATAGCATGCCAGGCCTGGAGTTCAAATTTGACCTCAGACACTTGCTAGCTGTGATCTTGGGCAAGTCATTTAATCTCTGTTTGCCTTACTCTACTGGAGAAGGAAATAGCAAACCACTCCAGTATCCTTGTCAAGAAAACCCCATGAACAGTATGGTCCACAGGTTCACAAGGAGTTGGACACAAACCAAACAACTACAAAAGGTTAATGGGCTTTCTCAGGCAGCAGCAGGTGTGTCATCTCTACAACGCTCTTAGACCACACATATCATTTGTTGGATCTATTGCAGAGAATATTATATATGAGTTGGTGTTGGGGTCCCTTCTAACCAAAATTCTAGTTTTCTATCAATAGATAGGATATAAAAAGAGGAAGGATGATGTCCCGGCCCGCAGGACAAGAACAGGGACCTGGAGGACAAAAAGAGGGGGCAGGGGACAGGAGACACAGAGAATGGAGACAAGACAGGCTTTCTGATCAAGTCTCATTTATTGAAGGGCAGAGTAGCAGTAATTATAGTCATACTAGAGGAAGTAGGGGGTTTCCAGAGAGCAGAAGCAAGGAGGGGCAGTAAAGATTAAGATAACCGAGGAATGTTCCAGATCCGGGG